>JARGYO010000019.1:2257030-2562030 GCA_029206835.1 Rana muscosa
GATACTAATAGAGGAAGGGGTCTAGCCGAGGCTGAAGGCTCTTGAGCTATGGAACTAGATGAGGAAGGCCCCAGACCTGCTAACCTGTCATTGAAAGACCGGAAAGGAGGCCACAACCTCCTTCATAGAAGACATAAACTCCTTTAAAGAGGCAGTCTCTGAACTAGCTATGGATGGCATACAATCCTCACAAAATAGTTTCTTATAACTATCAGAGAGCCTGGCCCTACAGTTCCCACATTTCTTCTTCACCGGTTTGGCCTAGAACAAAGCAGAAACAAGAATCGTAAGAAAAAGGTCCATACATAAAAAGGTCCCTTGCTGTAGAACCACAGACAAGGGCTTACCTTGGGGGCAGTATGGGACCCGGAGGCTGCCGCTGGTTCAATCCGAGCGGATGCTCCATCCTCAGACCTGTCCTCAAGCTCCATCGGGCGAGCGGAGATCGGCCGGAGAAATAGGCTGCAATTGACCTGCTAAAAATGTGCCTGTCTGGCGTTCAGCAGACTGTCCCCTAGGCAGCATATCCTTAGTGTATCACGCCATGCTTCTAATAAAAAAACGGCACCCGGAAGCGCATCACATGACTTCCGGTGACGTGGCAAGATGGCGCCAGAACCGAAAGTCGTCCGACGCCATTTTAGTACACCTCGGTGAAGCATGAGGAAGGACAGGTTCCACACAGCAAGGCTGGGGGGAAAAAAGTGAAGGAAGTTGCCACCATTTTACAACCAGGTAGGCAAAAAAATCCAAACAGGGAACCCTTCTGGACAGAACTCCTCTGGGAGTATGACTAAAAAAAGCACCCAGAACTTGGCCACAACTAGTCCTGGATGACGCCAAAGAAGGGGGGTCCACCAACCACAGTTACCAGACCCAAGAAAAACTAAAAAACATGTCGGTGCTCCTGGAGGGTCTGGAAACACAAAACTACTGAGGGTCAGAGGAAAGGGAGGGGCCTTTTAAATTGTATCTGATTTGTGTTTCCTGTAGAGGGTGGAGCCAATCATCTCTCAAGTAGCTGTCCTGGAAGGTGAGGGGAGAAAGATGTGTCTGCCTGGTCTGGAGTCCTCTTCCTCCTCCTGGCTGTCCTCTATTTTCTCCCCCTCATCAGAATAGCTCAGATCGGAGACCTCTGCCTCCTCCTCCTCCTCCTCCTGGCTGTCCTCTATTTCCTCCCCCTCATCAGAAAAGCTCAGACCTCTGCCTCCTCCTCCTCAGAGTCCTGAGAGGGCAGTGACCGCAGGGGTTCAGGGCGTCTAAATCTGCCACCTGTATCTCGAGTTTCTGCTCTATTAGTGGGGGGGCCCTCCTGTGAGGATGAAACTTGCACTGCCTGGGCCCTACTAGAGTGGGACTCGGGTTCCCTCGGCGATCCCCAAGGGAAATCCATCCTCCAGCTCCCCCCACTAAATGGACACCCGCCAGGTATGGGGGAGGAAGCAGGAAACAATGGTCCCTGAAGTTCCGGGTACCCTATTGTACCCAGGGTCCTTCCGCACTCAGGGGGGCTCTTCCAAGCTCTGCTGCCCCCCTGGAAGATGGGGAAACCCCTCCAGGAAGGGCAAGCTCTACCAGACCCAAAGGCTTCACAAGGGGGAGACCCGCAGCCCCCTGCTTCGGGTCTATTAGAAAACAACAAAACGTTTCGCTGTGGAGAAACTCAATCAAAAAACTGAGGAGCACAGGGAGGGGCGGGGGTTTTTGGCCTCTTCTTTAATTGTGTTTGCCGTCAGGTGGGACCAGTCATCTCTCAGGGTGCCGTCCTGGAAGACGATGTGAGAAAATTCCCTTTTTATGCATGCCGATATTCTGCCGGATTTGGTAGCTGCAGCTTGACATTGTATGCTATTGCTCAGTCTGTCTTCTACTAGGACCCCCAGATCTTTCTCCATTATTGACTCCTCCAGTTGTTCTCCCCCCATGGGGTGCAGGGTACCAGAGAAGGGTGCAGGTCACCGGAGCACATGGGATGCAGGACAAGGGTGCAAAATGCAGGACATGGGGTGCAGGGGAAGGGTACATTGTGCAAAATGCAGGACATGGGGTACTGGAGAAGGGAGCAGGTTACTGCAGGGCATGAGATGCAGAAGAAGGGTGCAGAATGCAGGATATGGGGTGCAGGGGAAAGGTAGAGGGTGCAGAATGGAGCACATGGACCTTCAGGATGCAGGACAAGGGTGCAGAACACAGGATATAGGGTGCAGGATATGGGGTTCAGGGTGCAGAACACAGGACATGGGGTGCAGAACACAGGACATGGGGTGCAGAGTGTAGGACAGTAATACAATTCCCCACTTCCCTGTGTCCTCCTGCATGTCCTGTACATCTCCCTCAGCAGTGTGTGAGAGCAGAGTGGATGGAGAGGACATCTTGTGTACATAAAGCAGCATGTCCCTCCCTGGCTGGTCTCTTAGCTGGCTGCTTTGCAGGCTTGTCCTGGTTACTACTGTAAGGACTCTGTAGTCCTGTTTCTCAGCACCTTGTGGGGTGTCATGTTGGAGATTCTGTCCCTCTCATTCCTCTTTAATCTGCTGGAGGACTCTGCAGTAGACATGGGACTCTGAGGACTCTGCAGTAGACATGGGACTCTGCAGTAGACATGGGACTCGGAGGACTCTGCAGTAGACACGGGACTCGGAGGACTCTGCAGTAGACACGGGACTCGGAGGACTCTGCAGTAGACACGGGACTCGGAGGACTCTGCAGTAGACACGGGACTCGGAGGACTCTGCAGTAGACACGGGACTCGGAGGACTCTGCAGTAGACACGGGACTCGGAGGACTCTGCAGTAGACACGGGACTCGGAGGACTCTGCAGTAGACACGGGACTCGGAGGACTCTGCAGTAGACACGGGACTCGGAGGACTCTGCAGTAGACACGGGACTCGGAGGACTCTGCAGTAGACACGGGACTCGGAGGACTCTGCAGTAGACACGGGACTCGGAGGACTCTGCAGTAGACACGGGACTCGGAGGACTCTGCAGTAGACACGGGACTCGGAGGACTCTGCAGTAGACACGGGACTCGGAGGACTCTGCAGTAGACATGGGACTCGGAGGACTCTGCAGTAGACATGGGACTCGGAGGACTCTGCAGTAGACATGGGACTCGGAGGACTCTGCAGTAGACATGGGACTCGGAGGACTCTGCAGTAGACACGGGACCCGGAGGACTCTGCAGTAGACACGGGACCCGGAGGACTCTGCAGTAGACATGGGCTGAAATCTTCTAACCTGAACGGTGAACCCCATTGAGGTCTATGGGAGCTGAACAGGAAAAATCTAAAGTATCGTTTTCAAGGCTTATATACAAGTAATTCGCAATACAAGGGGTATGGGGGGTCCAGGTACTTCCTTGTGGGGCATCAATGCAAAAAATATAACTTTTTTTTAAACATTAATTTTATCAGGAGCAGTGATTTTAATAATGCTGTGCGGGGAAGGAGGAGCCGATGGTGACAGGAATGCAGCCACAGAAAGGAGAAAGATCGGCATCGGGAGATCAGTGAGATGAGTCCTCTAATGCCGCTGTCCTGCCCAGTCCTCCCCTGACTTCACAGGTCGGGTGCCTCCTCCTCCGCTCCCCTCACCCTCCCGCCTGGCCCCGCTCCGAGCCACATTCCTGTCTATATAATGTGTCCGGGTTTCAGGCAGAAACATTATTCAGACCAACAGTGAGAATGGGCTGACAAGAGCCCAGGGGCCAGGACGCCATTTCTAGTCACCATGGTGACCTGGGATTTGTACCCTGACTTCAGGTGACCATAGATACCTGGAAATTCAGCTGGTTCAGCAGGGATCGGTCACATTTCCATCCATGTGTGGTCACTGCCGGATAAAAGTCACTCGATCAGCGGCTGCAGCCAATAGCTTCATCACTGATCTGTGTATTCTGAGAGCGGAGGAGCGCCCCCCATTGTCAGAATACAATAGTGCAGCGGGGAGGATTCCCCCATCCCCCTCCAATGTGTAGATGGGGGAATCATCAACTAATTCCCCCCTGAAGGGGTTAATGAAGGTCTCCACACTATATATGTGTGTATCATCATCTTCTGGAGATAAAAGACGTCACAGTGACTATGGAGGAAGAGGACGGACATGACGGGGTTACTGGGTGTAAATAGAAAATAAGATCTTATTACCTCCTCTGCCGCCACTTCCAGCAATGTCTTCTCTCTACTTCCTCCTGACTCACCTCTCACCCGGAACTTCCTGTCTGTACCTGACATCACTTCCTGTTTGTATTCCATAGAGATTGCCTGTCTGCCACCTTGTGGAGCTCAGAGGAACTGCAGAAACATCTGGTAGTGTGAACACGGCCTTGTGCTGTGTGTGTATGTACTGTATATCCTTATAGATGGGTCATCTCCACTCCCACCAAGGGGGATAGAAATATATTACTGCTCGGGGGAGGGGAGACATTTTGGCCCCTTTGATTTTGCAGTAAAATTGATGTCAGATTTAGTCATGTAGAACATCTGTTATATGGATACAAAGATCCCCAGCCGAGAGTAAAGGGTGGAAATGGCTCCTGATCCCCAGATTTGGGCAATTATGTCACCAATATAAATAGAAAAAAACCTGCGCTATGTGTAACAACTCAAATATCTACAGAAATAACTTCTACCGGACTGCTGCTGTAACAAAGGTAAGTATTCCCTTTATCACCTAGAAGAGCATTATGTGTCACAGCGCTGTCCTATTGTGTGTGCGCATAAATTATCACCAATACACTAAAATATGTGGAGACATTCATATATAAAGTGCTAGGGGCTCAAATAATATTCTCTGCAGATCTACTGCTTCCACTTTACACCTACTTCATTCATCTTATGGTGTTTATCAATAAATTATGTGAACTGATCCGTGTGCAAATTCATATACAACATAAAGTGCTTTGTGTTCAAGATGATGTTCCCTGCAGATCCACTGCGTCCACTTTACACTTACTTTTTTAATCTCATAATGTTTGTTGCTATATTAGACTAAAAATCTGTACAAAGTCATGTAATCCATACAATATTTTGTTCTCAATATAGTGTTCTCTGAAAGTCCACTGCTTCCACTTTGCATCTACTTCAATGAACGTATTTTGTAAAAAAAAAGAAAGATTCCACAAATCAATGAAAAGTTGATAAGGTGTGAAGTTCTCGGTGCTCCAAACTGTGCCAGCTGTAGTGTAGCCACGCCTTCTTCCTCCTCTTACACACGTGATGGTGAGGGCGCCCCCTTAGTAGTGCTTCCCCACTCACCAGAGCAATATGACTCCCAGCTTTTCATCTACCAGAGTCACCAACATCCTTCACACTCTCCTCACCTCCGATGGATCCTCCTCGCTCACTCCTGCAAGTCTGCTGCGTTTTCTCTCAGTCTCCCTCAAGATGTGACCAGAACAGGAAGTTGTGGAACACACAGCACTTGAGCAAAATCAGTTTGTTGAAGTAGATGCAAAGTGGACGCATTGGACTTGCAGAGAACACTATATTGAGCACAAAATATTGTATGATTACATGAATTTGCACAGGATTTTAGTTTATGTAATATAGAAGCAAATATTACAAGGATTACTAAAGAAGTAGGTGTAAAGTGGAAGCAGTGGATCTGCAGGGAACAGCATATTGAGCACAAAGCACTTTATGTTGTATATGAATTTGCACATGGATCAGTTTACATAATTTATTGATAAACACCATAAGATGAATGAAGTAGGTGTAAAGTGGAAGCAGTAGATCTGCAGAGAATATTATTTGAGCCCCTAGCACTTTATATATGAATGTCTCCACATATTTTAGTGTATTGGTGATAATTTATGTGCACACACAATAGGACAGCGCTGTGACACATGTAGCGGGTGGTTACATTTAGGGGAGGTATCTGAGTGGTAACAGGCTCAGATACAATAATTGTTAGGGTTCCTGGACCAATTTATGCCAGTGGAGGATATCATTGGTGTCCAGTTCCCTGCGGCCTATAGGTGGCGCTGTCACCATAGGCCGGGGTTGAACCACCATTAGAGGGCTGTGCCCTTTGTGTCCTCTCGCGGCAGTAGTACAGCGGGGCGGGGAACCTGCTGTACATGCTGGGAGAGGGTATAAAGGGGGCAGACATCTTCCGCTCGGGGTCCACGCCCAGACACCTTCAGCCTGGGGGTGAGTGCTGGTGGTCTCCGGGTGCCCTAGGCCCGGAGACGGAGCTGCGGTTCCACACCAGACACCTTTGGTCTGGGGTGAGGTACTCTCTGAAGGCCTAGGGCCCAGTACCTTTGACTGGGTCCTGCAAGGGATGGAGGGCTGCTAGGGTGCCCCTGGAGTGGGTGCCCAAATCTAGGACGAGGAGGCCAGGGAGGTGACCCTTTCCAGAGACCCAGTGCAGCATTCGCTGGTGACGGAGGGGGCCTCTGGTAACTGTCCGGATGGATGTCCTTTCTCTGACAGGGGCCATTACTCCAAGAAGGTAGTCCACGTTCTCATGGTCTGTGGCAGGGACCCATCGTGAATCAGGTCGGTGGCAGAGACCCATCGTGAATCAGGTCGGTGGCAGGGACCCATCGTGAATCAGGTCTGTGGCAGGGACCCATCGTGAATCAGGTCGGTGGCAGGGACCCATCGTGAATCAGGTAGGTGGCAGAGACCCATCGTGAATCAGGTAGGTGGCAGGGACCCATCGTGAATCAGGTCGGTGGCAGAGACCCATCGTGAATCAGGTAGGTGGCAGGGACCCATCGTGAATCAGGTAGGTGGCAGAGACCCATCGTGAATCAGGTAGGTGGCAGGGACCCATCGTGAATCAGGTCGGTGGCAGGGACCCATCGTGAATCAGGTCGGTGGCAGGGACCCATCGTGAATCAGGTCTGTGGCAGGGACCCATCGTGAATCAGGTCGGTGGCAGGGACCCATCGTGAATCAGGTCGGTGGCAGGGACCCATCGTGAATCAGGTCTGTGGCAGGGACCCATCGTGAATCAGGTCGGTGGCAGGGACCCATCGTGAATCAGGTCGGTGGCAGGGACCCATCGTGAATCAGGTCGGTGGCAGAGACCCATCGTGAATCAGGTCGGTGGCAGGGACCCATCGTGAATCAGGTAGGTGGCAGAGACCCATCGTGAATCAGGTCGGTGGCAGGGACCCATCGTGAATCAGGTCGGTGGCAGAGACCCATCGTGAATCAGGTCGGTGGCAGAGACCCATCGTGAATCAGGTCGGTGGCAGGGACCCATTGTGAATCAGGTCTGTGGCAGGGACCCATCGTGAATCAGGTCGGTGGCAGGGACCCATCGTGAATCAGGTATGTGGCAGGGACCCATCAGGAATCAGGTCGGTGGCAGGGACCCATCGTGAATCAGGTCTGTGGCAGGGACCCATCGTGAATCAGGTCGGTGGCAGGGACCCATCGTGAATCAGGTAGGTGGCAGAGACCCATCGTGAATCAGGTAGGTGGCAGAGACCCATCGTGAATCAGGTCTGTGGCAGGGACCCATCGTGAATCAGGTCTGTGGCAGGGACCCATCGTGAATCAGGTATGTGGCAGGGACCCATCGTGAATCAGGTATGTGGCAGGGACCCATCGTGAATCAGGTCTGTGGCAGGGACCCATCGTGAATCAGGTAGGTGGCAGAGACCCATCGTGAATCAGGTAGGTGGCAGAGACCCATCGTGAATCAGGTAGGTGGCAGAGACCCATCGTGAATCAGGTCTGTGGCAGGGACCCATCGTGAATCAGGTCTGTGGCAGGGACCCATCGTGAATCAGGTATGTGGCAGGGACCCATCGTGAATCAGGTCTGTGGCAGGGACCCATCGTGAATCAGGTATGTGGCAGGGACCCATCGTGAATCAGGTATGTGGCAGGGACCCATCGTGAATCAGGTCTGTGGCAGGGACCCATCGTGAATCAGGTAGGTGGCAGAGACCCATCGTGAATCAGGTAGGTGGCAGAGACCCATCGTGAATCAGGTAGGTGGCAGAGACCCATCGTGAATCAGGTCGGTGGCAGGGACCCATCGTGAATCAGGTCTGTGGCAGGGACCCATCGTGAATCAGGTATGTGGCAGGGACCCATCGTGAATCAGGTATGTGGCAGGGACCCATCGTGAATCAGGTAGGTGGCAGAGACCCATCGTGAATCAGGTCTGTGGCAGGGACCCATCGTGAATCAGGTATGTGGCAGGGACCCATCGTGAATCAGGTCTGTGGCAGGGACCCATCGTGAATCAGGTAGGTGGCAGAGACCCATCGTGAATCAGGTAGGTGGCAGAGACCCATCGTGAATCAGGTAGGTGGCAGAGACCCATCGTGAATCAGGTAGGTGGCAGAGACCCATCGTGAATCAGGTAGGTGGCAGAGACCCAACAACCAGGCCTGTGGCAGGGGCCTTATTCATCTGGTCTGTGGCAGGGACCCATCGTGAATCAGGTAGGTGGCAGGGACCCATCGTGAATCAGGTCGGTGGCAGGGACCCATCGTGAATCAGGTCGGTGGCAGAGACCCATCGTGAATCAGGTAGGTGGCAGAGACCCATCGTGAATCAGGTAGGTGGCAGGGACCCATCGTGAATCAGGTCGGTGGCAGAGACCCATCGTGAATCAGGTAGGTGGCAGGGACCCATCGTGAATCAGGTAGGTGGCAGAGACCCATCGTGAATCAGGTCGGTGGCAGGGACCCATCGTGAATCAGGTAGGTGGCAGGGACCCATCGTGAATCAGGTCGGTGGCAGGGACCCATCGTGAATCAGGCAGGTGGCAGGGACCCATCGTGAATCAGGTAGGTGGCAGAGACCCATCGTGAATCAGGTAGGTGGCAGAGACCCATCGTGAATCAGGTAGGTGGCAGGGACCCATCGTGAATCAGGTCGGTGGCAGGGACCCATTGTGAATCAGGTCGGTGGCAGGGAACCATCGTGAATCAGGTCGGTGGCAGGGACCCATCGTGAATCAGGTAGGTGGCAGAGACCCATCGTGAATCAGGTAGGTGGCAGAGACCCAACAACCAGGCCTGTGGCAGGGGCCTTATTCATCTGGTCTGTGGCAGGGACCCATCGTGAATCAGGTCGGTGGCAGAGACCCATCGTGAATCAGGTAGGTGGCAGGGACCCATCGTGAATAGGTAGGTGGCAGGGACCCATCGTGAATCAGGTCGGTGGCAGGGACCCATCGTGAATCAGGTCTGTGGCAGGGACCCATCGTGAATCAGGTCTGTGGCAGGGACCCATCGTGAATCAGGTAGGTGGCAGAGACCCATCGTGAATCAGGTAGGTGGCAGGGACCCATCGTGAATCAGGTCGGTGGCAGGGACCCATCGTGAATCAGGTCGGTGGCAGAGACCCATCGTGAATCAGGTCGGTGGCAGAGACCCATCGTGAATCAGGTAGGTGGCAGAGACCCATCGTGAATCAGGTAGGTGGCAGGGACCCATCGTGAATCAGGTCGGTGGCAGGGACCCATCGTGAATCAGGTCTGTGGCAGGGACCCATCGTGAATCAGGTCTGTGGCAGGGACCCATCGTGAATCAGGTCTGTGGCAGGGACCCATCGTGAATCAGGTCTGTGGCAGGGACCCATCGTGAATCAGGTATGTGGCAGGGACCCATCGTGAATCAGGTATGTGGCAGGGACCCATCGTGAATCAGGTCGGTGGCAGGGACCCATCGTGAATCAGGTCTGTGGCAGGGACCCATCGTGAATCAGGTCTGTGGCAGGGACCCATCGTGAATCAGGTATGTGGCAGGGACCCATCGTGAATCAGGTCTGTGGCAGGGACCCATCGTGAATCAGGTAGGTGGCAGAGACCCATCGTGAATCAGGTAGGTGGCAGAGACCCATCGTGAATCAGGTAGGTGGCAGAGACCCATCGTGAATCAGGTCTGTGGCAGGGACCCATCGTGAATCAGGTCTGTGGCAGGGACCCATCGTGAATCAGGTATGTGGCAGGGACCCATCGTGAATCAGGTATGTGGCAGGGACCCATCGTGAATCAGGTCGGTGGCAGAGACCCATCGTGAATCAGGTCTGTGGCAGGGACCCATCGTGAATCAGGTATGTGGCAGGGACCCATCGTGAATCAGGTCTGTGGCAGGGACCCATCGTGAATCAGGTAGGTGGCAGAGACCCATCGTGAATCAGGTAGGTGGCAGAGACCCATCGTGAATCAGGTAGGTGGCAGAGACCCATCGTGAATCAGGTAGGTGGCAGAGACCCATCGTGAATCAGGTAGGTGGCAGAGACCCATCGTGAATCAGGTATGTGGCAGGGACCCATCGTGAATCAGGTCTGTGGCAGGGACCCATCGTGAATCAGGTAGGTGGCAGAGACCCATCGTGAATCAGGTAGGTGGCAGAGACCCATCGTGAATCAGGTCGGTGGCAGGGACCCATCGTGAATCAGGTCGGTGGCAGAGACCCATCGTGAATCAGGTAGGTGGCAGGGACCCATCGTGAATCAGGTCGGTGGCAGGGACCCATCGTGAATCAGGTCGGTGGCAGGGACCCATCGTGAATCAGGTCGGTGGCAGAGACCCATCGTGAATCAGGTAGGTGGCAGAGACCCATCGTGAATCAGGTAGGTGGCAGGGACCCATCGTGAATCAGGTCGGTGGCAGAGACCCATCGTGAATCAGGTAGGTGGCAGGGACCCATCGTGAATCAGGTAGGTGGCAGAGACCCATCGTGAATCAGGTCGGTGGCAGGGACCCATCGTGAATCAGGTAGGTGGCAGGGATCCATCGTGAATCAGGTCGGTGGCAGAGACCCATCGTGAATCAGGTAGGTGGCAGGGACCCATCGTGAATCAGGTAGGTGGCAGAGACCCATCGTGAATCAGGTCGGTGGCAGAGACCCATCGTGAATCAGGTCGGTGGCAGAGACCCATCGTGAATCAGGTAGGTGGCAGGGACCCATCGTGAATAGGTAGGTGGCAGGGACCCATCGTGAATCAGGTCGGTGGCAGAGACCCATCGTGAATCAGGTCGGTGGCAGAGACCCATCGTGAATCAGGTCGGTGGCAGGGACCCATCGTGAATCAGGTCGGTGGCAGAGACCCATCGTGAATCAGGTCGGTGGCAGAGACCCATCGTGAATCAGGTAGGTGGCAGGGACCCATCGTGAATAGGTAGGTGGCAGGGACCCATCGTGAATCAGGTCGGTGGCAGAGACCCATCGTGAATCAGGTAGGTGGCAGGGACCCATCGTGAATCAGGTCGGTGGCAGGGACCCATCGTGAATCAGGTCGGTGGCAGAGACCCATCGTGAATCAGGTCGGTGGCAGGGACCCAACAACAAGGCCTGTGGCAGGGGCCTTATTCATCTGGTCTGTGGCAGGGACCCATCGTGAATCAGGTAGGTGGCAGAGACCCATCGTGAATCAGGTCGGTGGCAGGGACCCATCGTGAATCAGGTCGGTGGCAGGGACCCATCGTGAATCAGGTCGGTGGCAGAGACCCAACAACAAGGCCTGTGGCAGGGACCTTATTCATCTGGTCTGTGGCAGGGACCCATCGTGAATCAGGTAGGTGGCAGAGACCCATCGTGAATCAGGTCGGTGGCAGGGACCCATCGTGAATCAGGTCGGTGGCAGAGACCCAACAACAAGGCCTGTGGCAGGGACCTTATTCATCTGGTCTGTGGCAGGGACCCATCGTGAATCAGGTAGGTGGCAGAGACCCATCGTGAATCAGGTCGGTGGCAGGGACCCATCGTGATTCAGGTCGGTGGCAGAGACCCAACAACAAGGCCTGTGGCAGGGGCCTTATTCATCTGGTCTGTGGCAGGGACCCATCGTGAATCAGGTAGGTGGCAGAGACCCATCGTGAATCAGGTCGGTGGCAGGGACCCATCGTGAATCAGGTCGGTGGCAGGAACCCATCGTGAATCAGGTCGGTGGCAGAGACCCAACAACAAGGCCTGTGGCAGGGACCTTATTCATCTGGTCTGTGGCAGAGACCCATCGTGAATCAGGTAGGTGGCAGAGACCCATCGTGAATCAGGTAGGTGGCAGAGACCCATCGTGAATCAGGTCGGTGGCAGGGACCCATCGTGATTCAGGTCGGTGGCAGAGACCCAACAACCAGGCCTGTGGCAGGGGCCTTATTCATCTGGTCTGTGGCAGGGACCCATCGTGAATCAGGTAGGTGGCAGAGACCCATCGTGAATCAGGTAGGTGGCAGAGACCCATCGTGAATCAGGTAGGTGGCAGGGACCCATCGTGAATCAGGTCGGTGGCAGGGACCCATTGTGAATCAGGTCGGTGGCAGGGAACCATCGTGAATCAGGTCGGTGGCAGAGACCCATCGTGAATCAGGTCGGTGGCAGAGACCCATCGTGAATCAGGTAGGTGGCAGGGACCCATCGTGAATAGGTAGGTGGCAGGGACCCATCGTGAATCAGGTCGGTGGCAGAGACCCATCGTGAATCAGGTCGGTGGCAGAGACCCATCGTGAATCAGGTCGGTGGCAGGGACCCATCGTGAATCAGGTCGGTGGCAGAGACCCATCGTGAATCAGGTCGGTGGCAGAGACCCATCGTGAATAGGTAGGTGGCAGGGACCCATCGTGAATCAGGTCGGTGGCAGAGACCCATCGTGAATCAGGTAGGTGGCAGGGACCCATCGTGAATCAGGTCGGTGGCAGGGACCCATCGTGAATCAGGTCGGTGGCAGAGACCCATCGTGAATCAGGTCGGTGGCAGGGACCCAACAACAAGGCCTGTGGCAGGGGCCTTATTCATCTGGTCTGTGGCAGGGACCCATCGTGAATCAGGTAGGTGGCAGAGACCCATCGTGAATCAGGTCGGTGGCAGGGACCCATCGTGAATCAGGTCGGTGGCAGGGACCCATCGTGAATCAGGTCGGTGGCAGAGACCCAACAACAAGGCCTGTGGCAGGGACCTTATTCATCTGGTCTGTGGCAGGGACCCATCGTGAATCAGGTAGGTGGCAGAGACCCATCGTGAATCAGGTCGGTGGCAGGGACCCATCGTGAATCAGGTCGGTGGCAGAGACCCAACAACAAGGCCTGTGGCAGGGACCTTATTCATCTGGTCTGTGGCAGGGACCCATCGTGAATCAGGTAGGTGGCAGAGACCCATCGTGAATCAGGTCGGTGGCAGGGACCCATCGTGATTCAGGTCGGTGGCAGAGACCCAACAACAAGGCCTGTGGCAGGGGCCTTATTCATCTGGTCTGTGGCAGGGACCCATCGTGAATCAGGTAGGTGGCAGAGACCCATCGTGAATCAGGTCGGTGGCAGGGACCCATCGTGAATCAGGTCGGTGGCAGGAACCCATCGTGAATCAGGTCGGTGGCAGAGACCCAACAAGAAGGCCTGTGGCAGGGACCTTATTCATCTGGTCTGTGGCAGAGACCCATCGTGAATCAGGTAGGTGGCAGAGACCCATCGTGAATCAGGTCGGTGGCAGAGACCCATCGTGAATCAGGTCGGTGGCAGGGACCCATCGTGATTCAGGTCGGTGGCAGAGACCCAACAACCAGGCCTGTGGCAGGGGCCTTATTCATCTGGTCTGTGGCAGGGACCCCCTCACGGTCGGTGGCAGCGACTGTGCGCCAAGCCTTTTGCGCTATAACGGAACAGGAGAAAAACCCAAGTTCAAGTTTGTGCCTGGACCTTCTCCCCACCTTGTCTGTTCTGTGTCTGACCAGTCGCTTTCAAAAGGACTATTTATTGCTTTGAAGAATAAATAAGTGTTGGACTTTCAATGGTGTGGAACTTGACTTTCTGGGAGCTAAAGGGTCCTACCTCCACCTGCGTGGATGGTGGGAGTCATCCTCGAGGGAAGTTTTGGCTCCGGACGGGAACACAGGCCCGAAGGTAAAAAGTTATAGCTCACACCTCTGCACACAAGAGGATACGAGCTGGTGGTGCGCCACACTCTCCTCCCTGGTCCCCTAGAAGAGAGCCATTGACGGAGAAGGGAAGGAGGGAGTGAGAGGTGAGGTCGCTACACACATAATGCTCTTCTAGGTGATAAAGGGAATACTTACCTTTGTTACAGCAGCAGTCCGGTAGAAGTTATTTCTGTAGGTATTTGAGTTGTTACACATAGAGCAGGTTTTTTTCTATTTATATTGGTGACATAATTGCCCAAATCTGGGGTTCAGGAGCCATTTCCACCCTTTACTCTCGGCTGGGGATCTTTGTATCCATATAACAGATGTTCTACATGACTAAATCTGACATCAATTTTACTGCAAAATCAAAGGGGCCAAAATGTCTCCCCCCCCCTCCCCCGAGCAGTAATATATTTCTATCCCCCTTGGTGGAAGTGGAGATGACCCATCTATAAGGATATACAGTACATACACACACAGCACAAGGACGTGTTCACACTACCAGATATTTCTCTGGGCTGCAGTTCCTCTGAGGTCCACAAGGTGGTGATCTCACTTCTACCCAGACAGGAAGTCTCTATGGAATACAGACAGGAAGTGATGTCAGGTACACACAGGAAGTGATGTCAGATGCAGACAAAACAATCCATGAGGTACGAAGTACAAAGGAGACGTCACTGGAAGTTTCAGCAGAGGAGGTAATAAGATCTTATTTTCTATTTACACCCAGTAACCCCGTCATGTCCGTCCTCTTCCTCCATAGTCACTGTGTAGCGCACCAACCCCAGACTTTACCTGCTTTTCTTTTACTTGGCTCCTCCGCAGGAAAGAATGAGGCACACCGCACCACAAGCCCGTACCCTCCTGGATGGGGAGGTTAAGCGGTGTTAGTTTTCTCGGGCCTGCCTGCGGTTAGTGTTAGAATCCTCCCAGGCTGATCTCGTTTCTGCGGTAGCCAGAAACAAGTCCTTAATTCTCCCCAGTAAAGCAACTGTCCACACCAACTGAAAAGTCCAACTTCTGTATTTATTTTAAAGAACAATAAATATCCTCTGTAAGAGCAGACAGGTTGGGAGGAGACGCAGGTCAGATAAGGTGGGAGGAGGTCCAGGCACAAACTTAATTTAGCTTCTGTCACTGTTCTGGTTTGCACAAACAGGTCTCTGCCACAGACCGTGAGGTTGGTCACTGCCACTGACCGGGTGAAAAGTAGAAGTCACTGCCACTGACTTGTTGGAGTTGGTCACTGCCACTGACCGGGTGAATAGGACCTTGCCCTATTTGGTCACTGCCACTGACCTGGTGTGTGTAAAGTCACCGCCACGATGACCTACAGAACATGCTCTTCCTTCTTGAAGAAACTTGGAGAAAAACATCCCTCCTCGATCCTGGATACGGGTCCACTCGCAAGGCGGATCCCTGGGAGCCCTCGATCCCTAGTGGACCTCAGCCGAAGGTTGCTGTGCCCCGGGCCTTCTTTAAAGTACCTCACCCCAGACTGAAGGTGTCTGGAATGGAACTGCAACCCCACCTCCGGGCCAAGGGCACCCGGAGACGACTCTCACTCACCTCCAGGCCGAAGGTGCCTGGGCGTGGACCCACCCCCATGAGCGGGGAGCGAACGTTGACCCCTAGCGGAAGATGTCTGCCCCTTTTATACCCTCTCCCGGCAGGCACAGCAGGTTCCCTGCCCTGCTGTACTACTGCTGCGAGGGGACACAAAAGGCACAGCCCTCCAATGGTGGTTCAACCCTGGCCTATGGCGACAGCGCCACCTGTAGGCCACAGGGAACTGGACACCAATGATATCCTCCACAAGCTAAAATGGTCCATGAGCCCTAACTATTAGTGTATCTGAGCCTAATTACCACTCAGATACTCCCCTAAATATGACACCCCGCTACAACTGTGATGTCTTTTATCTCCAGCAGATGATGATACACACATATATAGGGTGGAAACCTAGATTAACCCCTTCAGGGGGATCAGTTGATGATTAATATATCTTGTTTCCAAATCTGGCCATACATGGTTCAGTTTTATTGTTCAGCCAGCGGGGTGAGTGAAAAAACAAAAACGTTTCCACATATTGGAGGGGGATGGGGGAATCCTCCCCGCTGCACTATTGCATTCTGACAATGGGGGGCGCTCCTCCGCTCTCAGAATACACAGATCAGCGACGAAGCTATTGGCTGCAGCCGCTGATCGAGTGACTTTTATCCGGCAGTGACCACACATGGATGGAAATGTAACCGATCCCTGCTGGACCAGCTGAATTTCCATGTATCTATGGGTCACCTGAAGTCAGGGTACAAATCCCAGGTCACCATGGTGACTAGAAATGACGTCCTGGCCCCTGGGCTCTTGTCAGCCCATTCTCACTGTTGGTCTGAATAATGTTTCTGCCTGAAACCCGGACACATTATTCAGACAGGAATGTGTCTCGGAGCGGGGCCAGGCGGGAGGTTGAGGGGGAGGAGGAGGCACCCGACCTGTAAAGTCAGGGGTGGACTGTACAGGACAGCGGCATGAGAGGACTCATCTCACTGAGCTCCCGCTGCCGATCTTTCTCCTTTCCGCGGCCACATTACTGTCACCATCGGCTCCTGCTTCCCCCCACAGTTGCCTGTGTCCCTGCAGAACAGAGAGGAAGGAGCGGGACCGAATCTCCAACATGGCGCCGCCTCGGCACTGCCACAAAGATGCCCACAAGGTGCTGAGAAACAGGACTACAGAGTCCTTACAGGAGTAACCAGGACAAGCCTGCAAAGCAGCCAGCTAAGAGACCAGCCAGGGAGGGACATGCTGCTTTATGTACACAAGATGTCCTCTCCATCCACTCTGCTCTCACACACTGCTGGGGGAGATGTACAGAACATGCAGGAGGACACAGGGGAGTGGGGATTGCATTACTGTCCTGTGTTCTGGACCATGTCTCCTGTGTTCTGCACCCTTGTCCTGGGGTGACCTACACCATTTTCTGGTACCCTGTACCCCATGTGCTCCATTCTGCACCCTCTACCCTTCCACTGCATTCTGCACCCTTCTTCTGCATCCCACGTCCTGCAGTGACCTGCACCCTTCTCTCGTACCCTGTACCCCATATCCTGCATTCTGCACCACATGTCCTTCACCCTTCTTGTGCACCTTGCTCCTAATGTCCTGCATTCTGCAAACTGTATCCTTCCCCTGCACCCCATGTCCTGTGTTCTGCACCCTTCTCCTGCATCCCATGTCCTGGGGTGACCTACACCCTTTTCCGGTACGCTGCACCCCATGTCCTGCATTCTGCACCCTTTTCCTGCATCCCATGTGCTCCGATGACCTACACCCTTTTCTGGTACCCTGCACCCCATCGGGGAGAACC
Source organism: Rana muscosa (assembly GCA_029206835.1). Classification (NCBI taxonomy): domain Eukaryota; kingdom Metazoa; phylum Chordata; class Amphibia; order Anura; family Ranidae; genus Rana; species Rana muscosa. The sequence continues at coordinate 2,274,233 of JARGYO010000019.1, forward strand.
TCTGGGGGAGTCAATAATGGAGAAAGATCTGGGGGTCCTAGTAGAAGACAGACTGAGCAATAGAATGCAATGTAAAGCTACAGCTACCAAAGCCAGCAGAATATTAGCATGCATAAAAAGGAATCTTCTCCAGAGATAAAACTATAATTCTACCACTTTATAAAACTCTGGTCCGGCCACATCTGGAGTATTCCGTCCAGTTTTGGTCACCAGTCCTCAGAAGGGATGTGCTGGAGAGAGTCCAAAGAAGGGCGACTAAATTAATTAGGGGGCTGGAGGACCTCCAATACAAGGAGTGACTACAAGCGCTAAATGTATTCTCGCTGGAGAGAAGACACTTGAGGAGATATGATAGCTATTTACAAATATCTCAGTGGTGATCCCAGCATAGGAAAAAAGCTATTCAATCTCAGGGGGATGTGAGAGGACACGGGGACACACAATGAGTTTGGAGGAGAATCGGTTTAACCTTAAGCTGCGTAGGTTTTTTTCACTGCCAGGGCGGTAAGAATGTGGAACTCTCTTCCACAAGTGGTGGTGGCTGCGGGGAGTATTGATATTTTTAAGAGACTCTTGGACATGCATCTTAAAGAACACGATAAACAGTGATATGGGGAATGATTACTGACACTGACACACCTACACAGGTCGGACTGGATGGACTATTGTTTTTATTCAACCTTACCTACTATGTAACTATGTCCTGCATTCTGCATACTGTACCCTTCTCCTGCATCTCATGTCTGTGGTGACTTACACCCTTCTCTGGCACCCGGCACCCCATGTCCTGCATTCTACACCCTACGTCCTGCATTCTGCACCCTACACCCCATGCCCTGCACCCTACTCAACATGTCCTGCATTCTTCACCCTAAACAACATGTCCTGCATTCTTCACCCTACACAACATGTCCTGCACCTTGCACCCCATGTCCTGCATTCTGCATACTGTACCCTTCTCCTGCATCTCATGTCCTGTGGCGACCGGCACCCCATGTCCTGCATTCTGCACCCTACACCCCATGTCCTGCATTCTGCACCCTACACCCCATGTCCTGCATTCTGCACCCTACACCCCATGTCCTGCATTCTGCACCCTACACCACATGTCCTGCATTCTGCACCCTACACCACATGTCCTGCATTCTGCACCCTACACCACATGTCCTGCATTCTACACCCTACACCCCATGTCCTGCATTCTACACCCTACACCCCATGTCCTGCATTCTACACCCTACACCCCATGTCCTGCATTCTACACCCTACACCCCATGTCCTGCATTCTACACCCTACATCACATGTCCTGCATTCTGCACCCTACACCCCATGTCCTGCATTCTGCACCCTACACCCCATGTCCTGCATTCTGCACCCTACACCCCATGTCCTGCATTCTGCACCCTACACCCCATGTCCTGCGTTCTGCACCCGGCACCCCATGTCCTGCATTCTGCATACTGTACCCTTCTCCTGCATCTCATGTCCTGTGGTGACCGGCACCCCATGTCCTGCATTCTGCACCCTACACCCCATGTCCTGCATTCTGCACCCTACACCACATGTCCTGTGTTCTGCACCCGGCACCCCATGTCCTGCATTCTGCACCCGGCACCCCATGTCCTGCGTTCTGCACCTTGCACAACATGTCCTGTGTTCTGCACCCCACAAATTACTTGCCCTGCCCGAGGTGCCGATAACCCACACTTCCCTTAAAAACTCTTAACTTTTTAGCTGGCTCCTAGATTCAAAGCAAATTTGTCAAGCCCTGCCTTAAGTGACTTCCTCCCCTCCCCCTCATCTCCTTCATTATGTAAGTCATGCTGAGATAATCTCCCATTGGCTGAGCAATATTCTCATTTGTCTCTGAGCTCCTTCTTGCTATTCCTCGTCCTGCCTGTTGTTTCCTTGGATTGATTTTCTGTGTAGTGACCCCGGCTTCAGCTCTTGGATGCGCTCGTCTGTTGCTTGTCCTGACCTTTATCCTGATTCCTGGATCTCCTCCTCATCTCTCCTCCATATCCTCTTACACAGCTTTTCTCCACACCTGCAGTGATCCTGGGGGGAGGAAACTTGGCACCAGCACTCAGCAAAATCCATCCCCACCATTAGGAGCTCTGGAGAAAATTGTCTGTTATTTACACTCCGTTACTCCGCACGTCACCTGATGACCTGAGAGCTTATTTTCACAGATTTCTGTATGGTAAAGGTCAAAGTTCACTCTTCAGTTTAGGAGAGGTAGGACACACCCAGGAACAATGATTTGGTTTGCACAGGAGCCTCATAAAGAGGACCCCTCAAATCTCCCTTTCTAAACTTCTCTCCATCTAGAGTTTAAATGTCCTATGACATCACACTGACCTCACAGCTCCTCTTCCCAATGTCCCTCCATCTGGCTTTTTTTCTGATGCTCTTAGGATGTGACCCTTGGCATCCTCACTAGCAAAGTGGTACTGTTGGTCCTGCGTTTGTCTATAATGACATCAGAATACCTGCAACACGTTTTTAACCTGCATAGTGTGGGGGTCCTGTGTGGGTAAATTATACCTCAGTCTGAAGTGGGGCTTTAATAAATAGAGACCTGAATGATGAGGGGAGGAGGATTCTGGGAATATCATTTAAATTAACTATTTGTGGGGGGCGTGACCTGGAGCTGCATGGCATAGGGTGTGCAGGCTGAGAGCTCCACTTGAGCATAATCCATTCCTGGGGGGGGAGTTTCTTCTCCTAACAGCATAGCAAGCTACTGACCGAGCTCATCACTTCATCCGCCTCCATGTCACCGCCGAAACAGACCTCCGGAGCCCTTGAAAAGTTGGACAAATACCGCCACGAGGAGAAGGACTTGCCAGAGGAAGATGGCGTCGCTCCAATTCAGAAGGAGGAAGAACCACCCACAGGGGACACTGTCAGAGTGCTGGAAGTCATTTCTCTCTGCCAGACTACCCTCGCCTCAAAGATAGAAGAGGTGAAGGTTGACATATCCCTCATCAGGCAAGACATCCACAAACTGCGGAAGAGAGTGATGGAGACTAAGCGCAGGGTCGACCATGGAGGATGAAATACCACAATTGCAGGTAACAACAGAAAGGCTGCAGCACCAGCTCAATACTGTTCTTAGCCAGCAAGATGACATGGAGAACAGACTACGCTGCCGTAATCTCCGATTCATGGGTCTGACTGAGAGGACTGAAGGGTCTGACCCCCCCCCCCCCCACACACATTTCTCAAGAACCTGCTAATCAAAACCTTCAGCAGAGAGGCCTTTTCATCAATGTTCGTGGTGGAGTGGTTGAGTGCACTCATCGCCTGGCTGCACACCCTCCACCCAGTGGAGCACCCCCGCCCACCTTCATCGCCAAGTTCCTAAATTACCGCGACCAAGATGCTATCCTGCGGTTGACATGTGAAAGAGGCAACATCCCCTTTGCCAACATCCATATCGCAGTGTTCCCGGACTTCTCCATGGAGAGAAGTTTAGAAAGGGAGATTTGAGGGGTCCTCTTTATGAGGCTCCTGTGCAAACCAAATCATTGTTCCTGGGTGTGTCCTACCTCTCCTAAACTGAAGAGTGAACTTTGACCTTTACCATACAGAAATCTGTAAAAATAAGCTCTCAGGTGATCAGGTAACGTGCGGAGGAAGGAAGTGTAAATAACAGACAATTTTCTCCAGAGCTCCTAATGGTGGGGATGGATTTTGCTGAGTGCTGGTGCCAAGTTTCCTCCCCCCAGGATCACTGCAGGTGTGGAGAAAAGCTGTGTAAGAGGATATGGAGGAGAGATGAGGAGGAGATCCAGGAATCAGGATAAAGGTCAGGACAAGCAGAAGAGGGGGCAGTTTGTTGAGGCCAAGCGGCAGCTGCGCATTCATCATCTGATGTATACTACAGACTATGTGTGGTGTGCGACGGCAAGGCCCAGTTCTTCGAGGACCCCGATGCGGTATTGTTGTGGCTGGAGAACAGAGATGCTGCTTGACCTGTATCTACCTCACCCCTCAGATGGCCATCACCACCTTGTGACCACGACTCCTCCACCCTGGCTTCCACTATCCCAGCCCCGGTTCATCTATCTGTGAACCATGAGTTGGTCTTTGCCCGTTCATGCCCCCACGTGCATGCACTTAGAACCTGCATGGCCAATCCCGGGGCTGCCCATACCCTCTGTGCTTATCCAGATTACTAGGACCCCCCCCCCCCATTTTCACCCCTGTTTTTATTTTTTTCTTCATCCTTCTCCAGCCACACCCTATAGATCCTTTGCAAATCTAAGGCGTCCGCCTGAACCCTCTGAACTTTTGTAAACTTTTCACCCCGCTCCATTGTGCACTCTTCAGTTACCAGCCGCCCCCCTAACCCCAATGGTCACACTTGACACTATGCTTTCTCTCCAACCCTGTTTTTTTACATTGACACTTCAAGTTTTGTTTCCCTGGCCAGCCTCTGTCTCCACGGCTGTGGATGGCAGTTGTTTGTTAGTTCTTCCACGCTGGTCCAGTGCAGGCAAGGTTTATGTGTTATATGCAAGCTTTTCTCTATATTTGACATGCTGTATGATTATGTTTATATGTACGTACTGCTCATCCTTCTCACATAGTTACTGGATGCTTTCCACTGCTACATGTACAGCTACAGTTTACAGATGACCTACCTGACCATTAAACACACCTACCTGACCATTAAACACACCTACCTGACCATTAAACACACCTACCTGACCATTGCACTCACCTACCTGACCATTGCACTCACCTACCTGACCATTGCACTCACCTACCTGACCATTGCACTCACCTACCTGACCATTACACTCACCTACCTGACACATACTATCTGCACTGCTCACATCCCCATCCCCCCAAACACAGTACAATGTAGATCGGAGGATCCATCCTCCTCCTTACCTCTCCATGGCCACATCGTCCAGCTCTCCCCGGGCAGTATTATATAAATTCCCCGCCATCCAGCTGCTCCTTGATATCCTCGCCACCGGGAGGTCATCTAGCAACCACTGCACATCTCCCTATGGCCATTGATGATCTGCTCCGAGCACCGCCCCTCCCCCTCCGCTGTTTCACAGGCTGCACCAGAGGGATATAAGGAACCAAAGTCGTCCTGGAGCAGGGGAAGCTGGAATAGGGTGTGGGGGAGGCAATAAGCTGCCGAACAGAGTTGGGGCGGTGGAGGAAGAATTTTAAACCCCCCTAAACATGACACATGGGACAAGATGACTGGCTGCCCACACCCCTGCCGACATCACTGGCACTGATGCAAGGAAGGAAGCCGGCTCCTCTGTGCCTGCACCATCAGTGCAAGTGACTGCCTGGCTGGGGGATTCCCCTAGCGTGCTTGGTGTGCCAGCTGTGGCATGCTTGCCATAGGTTCGCCATCACTGCTGTAGGCTGTTCCCTGATGGTCTGACTGCATTCCCCTACAGCCCCCAGTATTTGTATGGCCACCCTTAAGTTAGTGACATGGAATGTGAGGGGGCTGGGCACCAAGCCTAAACATGTTGCCATTCTATCTCATCTCAAATCTATAAATGCAGATGTCTCCATCTTGGTGGAAACCCATGTCACGGGTCATATGCAAATAGCATATTGGTGGACTGGAAGTCCTTCTGATGGCCTTCTATATCCCCCCTCAATTTCAGTTTAGTGTTTTGCAGGAGGGAGTGGCCTTCATGGTTAGTCACCCCATGGTGCCAGCTATTTGGTTGGGGGATTTCAACATAACGATAAACCCCCCAGCCTTGATAGACTTGGCTGCACTACTCCAGTGTTACCTCAACCTACACTCACCAGGTTTGGGAGTTTCCTCTCTGAGTTCTCCCTGGTAGATACCTGGAGGTATAAACACCCGACAGCAATTGCCTACTCCTGCTTTACCCCCTCACACTCTGCCATGTCTCGCATCTGCTGGATGTGGGGTTTGGAGTCGGTGCTGTCTGATCACTCCCCATACTGGGTATACCTACATTTGCCTGCTCCCCCCACAGTCCGTATATGGAAGCTGAACCCCTTTTGGTTGGCCACCATGTCTGACCTGGAGGGTATCCAGCAAGAATGGAGTCACTTTTTTCGTACCAATCAGGGGTCGGCGTCCATTGGGTCGGTGTGGGAAACCTTTAAACAACATGTCCACATGATCCTCTCTTCATGCATTAATAGACACAAGGCCTCCTCCAAGATTGCACTTTAACAGGCGGAAGAACATCTGAGTTCCCTGGAACAGACTTTTATCACTGACCCGTCTGCAGCCAACGCTTCCCTCGTGAGATTGCAATCTAGGCTCGCTGACCAACTACACTTTGAAAAAGCCAAACAGGTAATCTTTTTTAGTAAACAGCATATCTTTGAGCACGGTGAACACGCAGGCAAACTGCTTGCATACATGGCCTATCTTGACCATAGGCCTCCAGTGGTCGTCACGCTTCAGTCCGTCTCTGGGGCTATGATCACGGACCCCTCTCAAGTAGCGGATGAATTTAGGCAGTTTTACTCTGACCTATACACCTCCACTGCCCATCATTCCCAAGATGACTTGATTGAGTTCCTTCAGGAAATTGACTTTTTCTACCCTCAACCTCACCCTCACCCAGGTTAAACATCTTGAGGTGCCAATCACAACTGACTGCATAGCAGCAGCAATGGCACACCTCCCACCGTCAAAAGCTATGGGTTCCAAAGGACTACCCCTAGAGTTCTATGATCAATTCAGCAAGGTCCTTATCCCCAAACTGCAAGCTCTATATACCCACATATTTGACTCTGCCACCCTCCCAGCATCTATGGGAGAAGCTCTGGTGGTCTTAATACCCAAACCAGGGAAAGATCCACTCTTCCCTGAGTTGTACTGTCCCATAGACATGTGCAATTTGTTTAGTTTCTAATTAGTTTTTAACAAATTTAGAAAAATTCGTAATTCCGAAATTTTACAAATTTTTCGATTTTCAGATTTCCGAAATTTCGAATTTCCCAAAATTTTGAATTTCCGAATTTCCGATTTTTTTTTTTCTTTTTTCGGAAATTCAGGAAATTCGGAATTACGAATTTCCGAAAAAAAACAAATAAAACGAAAAAAAAAGAATTTTTCTGAAAATCGGAAATTCAAAAAATTCGGAAATTCAACTTTCCAAATTTCCCATTTTCAAATTTTATTTTTTCGAATTTTGCAATTTCGAATTTTCGAATCTCGAATTTTGGAAATTTCCAATTTCCGAAATTTTTGGAATTTTGAAAATTCGAAATTTCAAAAATTCGACATTGCAAAATTCGAAAATATAAAACTTGAAAATGGGAAATTTGGAAAGTTGAATTTTCAAAATTCGGAAATTCGTTTTTTTGCTTTTTTCGGAAATTTCGTTTTTTTCATTTTATTCGTTTGTTTTTTTTGCGGAATTTCCGAAAAAAGCAAAAAAAACAAAAAACTAATTTTTTGAATTTCCCGACTTTCCGAAAAAAACAAAACGAAAACGTAAAAAAATAATTTTTCGGCAGTGCACATGTCTACTGCCCCATCTCTCTCCTACAATTAGATGTCAAGATCCTAGCCAAAATTCTCGCCCTGCTGCTAAACAAAGTGATTCTCAGTTTAATGCATCCTGACCAGATGGGGTTCATGCCCAACAGGAACACAGAGTTTAATCTCCGGAGTCTCTTCATGAATATTCAGTCTACACATGACAACATTGGATCCAGGGCAGTCGTTAGCCTGAACGCCGCAAAGGCGTTTGACTCGGTGGAATGGAGTTACCTGTGGCAATGTCTCTGCAGGTTTGTTTTTGACCTAAAATTTGCCAAATGGCTCCAACTCCTTTACCGGGCTCCCACTGCTCGGATCCAAGTCAATGGTAGGATCTCTGACCCTTTCGCTCTATCCCGTGGCACTTGCCAAGGCTGCCCTATTTCCCCACTACTGTACTCCCTGGCTGTAGAACCCCTTGCCATCAGAGCACACCCAGGCATTAAAGGACTCTGCATGGAACGGGTGGCTGAGGTCCTCAGTCTCTATGCGGATGACATGCTTCTATATCTGGAGGATGCTGGCACTTCACTCCAAGCGGCTTTGCAGCTTATTAAGCAATTTGGGAAATATTCTGGATTACAGATCAACTGGTCTAAGTCCCAGATCCTTCCACTAGATGTAGATACCCCCACTGCAGACCAAGCCATGCTTCCCCTGGTCAGAGCAAGTAAGATTGAATACTTGGGAGTACAAATTATCAGATCCCTCATAGAATATACAGGCCTCAACTTAGAACCCCTATACGACCTCTTAAAAACCAAAACCCAGACCTGGTCCCATCTCCCCCTTGGAATTATGGGATGCATTAACTTGAAAATGATACTCCTTCCCAAGCTGCTTTATCTTTTTTGGCATGCCCCCCTGTACATCCCTACCCACATCTTTAAATCTATGGAATCTATTCTTAACACTTTTGTCTAGAGGTCGACCGATATATCGGCTGGCCGATATATCGGCCGATATTTGGCCATTTTTGATAAATCGGCATCGGGCCGATTATTATCAAAATTAGGCCGATATTTTACACTGGCCGTCCCTCCTGTCCTTTCTTCTCCACACTCAGCAGCTCTGGCAGCATCAAGTGCCGCGCTGAGTGTCTGAACAGAGAGGAGGGAGAGAGAGGGAGAGAGAAGCTGTCAGCTTGATGTCGGGAGTAGGGGGGAGGGGGCGGGGCGGTGTAGCAGATCACTTCACTTCCTTGTTACTTTATGGTCAGTCCAGGCAGCTCCTCCTGTCTGCACTTATCTCTCTGCATGATCACACAGTAAGTCAGCACCTATTCTCCTCACTGCTCCTTTTTCCCTTATCTTATCTGCTGTCCTCTCCATAAATCTTCACTGCACATATCATGCTGCCTCCTGTCCTGTCTCAGCTCAGCATTCCACACACACATCTTACACCCTTTCCATCCCAGTTTGCTTTTAGCTCTCATAGTTGTCCTGTCCCCACCATGCAGCCTAGCACATTCCCTGCATTCTGTCACTAATAAAGACATTAGCACTTACATTTACCACCCCAACCTCCTCACCATTCTCTCTTTTATAATATCTTACCCCCCCCCCCCCTTCACATTGTAGCAATTTGACAAGTCACATCCTATTGCCGGCAAGGCACTGTTCAAATCAATGCGACACTGACTTTGAGTTGCCGCATAAATTTGAAAAAGTAGTACATGCACTACTTTTGCGATTTAGGGTGTGACTTCAATAACCACACAGATGTCTTCAAAGTCACAACCCAAAGTCACAACCCAAAGTCGCACTGAGATGCAGCTCTGAAATTGTGCGATTTCAGGTTAAGTCGCACAATTTCAAAGCCACAGTCAATGTGAACGGGGGCTAATAGTAGGTTCACACTGGTGTGCTGTGGTCTGGCCACAGTGCGATTTGTATATTCAGTTTACCCAGAGTTTTAGGTGCGCTCCCATTCAATTCTATTAGACTGTCTGTTTTCACGAAAGCAAATTACAGTCTTGGGTGCTGCATCTTTGATGCACAATCAGAAAACACACAGTCCACTAGAATTCATCAGGAGCACACCTACAACTGCAAGTAAATCACACATACAATCGCACTGTGGTCAAACCAAAGCGCACCAGTGTGAAACCGCTATACGGCTAGGTTCACGCGCAGTCAGGATCACGCACAAAATTGTGGTTTTCTTGACAAACACAGAAGCGCACTGTCCTTTAGTAGATACACAGTAGTGCCATTGATTGTTAAAGGCACCCCCACTCATCACACATGTGGTTTGGTACAGGACATTTTTAGAAAAGGGTCTTGGACTTCCTTTCCACATTTCCAAATTGGCACCACTGACCACTACCCCATATGTGTGCACCCATTACTCTCAGGTTGCTGCAGCACAACACTTTAAGTACTATTATAGTGCATGTCACAAACATTACTCAGTGGGGGATCGTTCCTCTGATCCCCACTGAGCAGGCGAATGACAGGTCCGTCTCCGCTCACTGTGCTGAGATGGACCTGTCAGAGACCCGCTCTCCTCTATGGGGAGATCGGATGAAAACGGATCGATAGGCTTTCCATCTGTCTGGATTTCACTGACAGGATCGGGTGTCAGCGGACATGTTACCGCTGACATCCGCCGCTCCATAGGAGTGAATGGAGGTTCCGATCAGGTCCGCCTGAAAAACTGACAGACAGACCTGATCGGAAAGCCTGTGTGAAAGGGGCCCAAGTCCGAACCCGAGGGGGCGCACTTTGCCCTGGGCGCTGGATGACCTTGTCCCAGCACTGGTTACAGTTACACTCGGCTTAGTGTGAAACCTGCCAGTGTCACCGCCAATCAGTGCCATCTCTCAGTGCCATCTGTCAGTGCCACCGCAAATCAGTGCCACCCGCCACTGCCACTTAGTTCCACCAGCCAGTGCCACCCGCCCCTGCCAGCCAGTGCCACCCGCCCCTGCCAGCCAGTGCCACCCGCCCCTGCCAGCCAGTTTCAATTGCCAGTGCCACTGCCAATCAGTGCCATCTGTCCCAAACTAGTGCCATCTGTCAGTTCCAAACCAGTGCCACCTGCTAGTGCCAATGCCATCTGACAGTTCCAAACCAGTGCCATCTGACAGTTCCAAACCAGTGCCACCTGCCAGTGCCAATAGTGCCATCTGTCAGTTCCAAACCAGTGCCACCTGCCAATGCCAACCAGTGGCAGCCAGTGCCATCTGTCAGTTCCAAACCAGTGCCACCTGCCAGGTCCAACTAGTGCCATCTGTACTGAGGACATCAAGTGTGTGCTAGAGTGACAGGAGTAAGCAAGGAGTGGAGTGGGTGAGTTTTTTTTTTTTTTTTAAATCGGCCTAAAATATCGGCCACAAAAATCGGCCATCGGCCGCCCCAATTTCTAAATATCGGCATCGGCCAGAGAAAAACCCATATCGGTCGACCTCTACTTTTGTCTTGGGCCCATCCTGATGCAAACTATCATGGTAGGCTCTGAAATGCCTACTTCACCTAGGTCAGTGGTTCTCAACTCCGGTCCTCAGGGCCCACTAACAGGCCAGGTTTGCAAGATAACTGAAATACATCACAGGTGATATCCTTTGCTGCTCAGTGATTGCGGTATTCTAGCCTGCATCTCCCCAAGGTAATACTTAAAATCTGGCCTGTTAGTGGGTCCGAGGACAGGAGTTGAGAACCACTGACCTAGGTGGCACTGCTTTGCCTGATCTAGCCTTGTATTATGTTGCTCCTCAGTTATCTCATTTATTTTATTACAACCAAGTGGACAGGGACAGGTACTCCACACTTGTCTGCTCTTCGTTCTCCAGCCTGATGGCCCACCCCTTTCAGGTCCTGCTATGTGGAACCCGAGAGTCACCTTACATGGGTAACAGGCGCCGCCTGTTATACCATCATTGCAAAATTTGGCATCTGGCTATGTCCACCACAAGGCCCCCATGTACCACACACATACCACTGTGGGACAACTCACTTCTGCCTGAACTGCTAACTGTCCCTGACTATAATTTATAGATTGCTTGGGGGGGTCATAATTCTCTCACAGGTCATAGACAATGGCTCGGTCAAGTCATTTCATTTTTTATATAATCTTTATTTTAATATTTTTGTTTTTAAATCATGTAAAATCACAACATTGGAGTTGAAGTAAAGCAAAAACCAGCATAACTGGGAAAGCATGGGAAGGGAAATGGGGAGAGGGAGGGGAAAAAAAAAAAAAAAAAAAAACCGTATCATTGCAATGCATATTGAAAGTGCTATCCCAGTGGTCCCAGCAGGGGCCCGCACCTCGCTATAGCTCTCAGCCAACATGTTGGGGCACAATTCCGCCCCTTGGCCAGCAGGGGCCCGGCAGGCACCCCCCCCCAGGAGGGGGGCTAAAAGAAAAAGCCTCCATCATACCTCCATCTAGGGGGAACACCCCCCGTGCTCCCTCCGCGGCCCTCTCAGGTGCAGGTCCCGTCGGGGCACCAGGGTTACAAGATGAGTTCTCTAACCATTGTAAAATTAACAAAAATAAATCAACTAAAGGGAAACAGAACAACAGGTTGCAAAGAACGTGGTGCACAATAAGATAGGTCTCCAATATCGGCCATATAGACCGTGGAGGGGGAGAGATAAAGGGGCACACATTGCATATCTGCAAGCAGGGTGTATGAGAGGGCACAATCAGGCATGCGCATCACCACTAGCAGGTCTCTTCAGCTTCAGTGAGGGCTCCGCTAACTCCAGCAGCGCAACATCCAGGCTAGATGGCATAGGGTCCGGGTCAGTAGCATAAGTCTGCCACTGTGCCCAGATCCCCTCAAAACGGTCACTCCTGTCCTTGCACCTCGCCACCCACTCCTCCGCCTCCCTAATGTCTTCTACCTTCTTCAGCCACTCTGTGATAGTAGGAATCTGCGGGCGTTTCCAGTAGAGAGGTATAAGCCGTTTAGCAGCGTTCAAGAGATGAGGGAGTGCGCTTTTCTTGTAGCGGCTCAGAGGAAGGGCAGGGAGGTGCAGGAGAAAGTGAGTTGGGGAAAACGGGATGTCGACCTGCAGGGCATCTTTGATATGGTCGCGAACTTCGAGCCAGAATGGTCTGATCACTGGGCAATCCCACCAAATATGGAGGAGAGTACCCCCTCTGGCCACATCCACGCCAGCAGCGGTCTGTGACTGAAGGGTATATACGAGATAATGCCGCAGGCACACGGTACCAACGGGTCAGCAGTTTGTAATTCGTTTCCTGCGTCTTGGAATCAATGGAGCTGGAGTGCGCGAGTCTATACATGTGTGCTCGTTGCTCTGCTAAGAACTCGACTCCTAATTCTCGCTCCCATTCTCGCATAAACGCTGGTTTGGAGTCAGCAGGAGCTGATCCCAGAAGCTGGTACAGTTGGGAAATCAGATGTGGAGTGGGTTCCTCCTCCACGAACAGCCGTTCAATGGGGGTAAGAGTGTCTAACCCTCTTATAGAAGCACCACGGGTCGCAATGAAGTGATGGAGCTGTTCGTGCCTCCACCAGTCCATTGGGAATCGACCATGTCTGTCCCTCAAGGTGTCTAGGGGTATCAGCCCGTCCCCATCCAAGAATTTGCCGCAGCTATAGTTAGCATCCGTGACCCAGGATCCAAAAAAGGCTGCCTGTTCCCCAGGAGGGAACCGCAGGAATCCTCCCAGCGGTGTTAGCGGGGAGCCGGGGGGTGCTAAGGCATACAGAGCATTAGTGCGGTCCCAGACACGGAGGACATGAGTGGTCAGTGGAGAAGCTGTCTGTGAGAGCCCTCTGTATTCCCGGGGCAGCCAAGGTGCATACGATAGGTTGCGACCTGCTAGGCTTTTCTCGAGGGAGACCCACATTTTGGAGCCGGTATGGTGGCGCCAGTTGAGAATGTGTTGGAGAGCTATGGCTCTATAGTAGCGACGCATGTCCGGGAGGCCTAGACCTCCCATCTCCTTAGGTTTCTGCAGTAGGGACACGGCCAGCCTGGGTTTTTTATGTTGCCATATGAAACTAATCATTAGGCTTTGAAGCTGTGTGAAAAAGCTTTTGGGAAGGGGGATAGGCAACATCTGCAGGTAGAAAAGGACCCTCGGGAGGACATTCATTTTAAGTATGTTAACTTTGCCTAGCCACGTGAAAGAGGTCTTGGTCCAGTTTTGCAGGTCTCTACGCACCGTGCCCAGAAGAGTAGGTAAATTGGCTGAGTATAGTGTGTCAAATTGGTCTGTAAGTTGAATTCCTAAATACTTAATAGAGGATTTGGCCCAACGGAATGGGAAAGCTTGCTGTAAGTTAACGGCCAGCGGTTCGGGTATGGTGATGGGCAGGACCTCAGATTTGGTGTAATTGATCTTAAAATTTGATATTTGTCCAAAAATGGTAAGTTCTCTCATAAGGTTTGGCAGCGAGACAAGGGGGCTGGTCAGGTGAAAAAGCACGTCGTCCGCATAGGCTGAGAGTTTGTGTTCTGTGGACCCTACCGTCACCCCTCTGATATCCTTGCTTGCCCGTACTGTTCTAAGAAGAGGCTCCAGAACTAAGGCGAACAGGAGGGGGGAGAGGGGACACCCCTGCCTCGTGCCATTCCGTATGGGGAATCCAGAGGACAGATGGCCGTTAACCTTGACCTTCGCACTGGGGGATGTGTAGAGGGCCATAATCCATTGGAGCATGTGAGGACCTAATCCCAGGGTTTCCAGAACCGCCTTGAGGTACGACCAGTCTATTCTGTCGAAGGCCTTTTCGGCGTCCGTGGACAGAATGAGGTAGGGGGTAGCGTTGCGGTGGGAACGGGCCCACTGAATGAGCTGCATGGCCCGGATGGAATTATCTCTGGCCTCCCTACCTGATATAAATCCCGTCTGATCGGGGTGAACGATAGACGGTATAATGTGTTTTAGTCAGTTGGCCATAATTTTAGCAAAAATTTTTACGTCGACATTAAGTAACGATATTGGACGGTAGCTTTGTGGGAGGGTGGGGTCCTTGCCGTCCTTCGGAAGCACCGTGATATGGGCCAACAGGGCTTCGGGTGGGATCGGGCGGCCTGTGGCGAAGGAGTTGAAATACCTGCACATATGATTTTGGAGTAGGGGAAGAAATTTAGCGTAATATGCCTTGGTATATCCATCCAGGCCAGGGCTCCTTCCATTCGGCAGAGCCTTAACCGTCCCAATAATCTCCTGAGGGGAAATGGGTGATTCTAGGTCTAGTCGCTGCTCTGGTGTCAGAGAAGGGAGCCCGGCCGAAGCGAGGTAGTCACCAATAGCGCGTAGTTTAGCTGTCCGTTCCGCGTGGGAGATATCTTTGTCTAAGTGATACAGGTCTGCGTAATAATTTCTAAATATTGAAGCAATCTCAGAAGAGTGCAGGGTCGCCGAACCGCTGGGAGACCTAAGCGTGTGTACATGAGCAGTTATTCGTCACTTTCGGAGTGCTCTGGCCAGCATTCTGCCGCACTTAATACCATGTTCGTAAAATTTATGGGAAATATACCGTAGCTGTCTGGGGGCGCGACGGTCTAGGAGGCGTGAGAACAACTCCCTCAGCTCAGTCAGTCGTTTGCGGGCCTCAGCTTCTCCCTGGCGTTTATGTCGAAGTTCTTCTTGTTGTAAAGCTGACAGCACCCTCTGAAGTCTATCTGTCTTTCCTTCTTAAGCCTAGAACCCAAGGAGATGAGTTCTCCCCTGAGTACCGCTTTATGGCTCTCCCACACGACTCCCTCTGGCAAGTCCTCAGACACATTTTCTGCAAAAAAGTGGGTTATGGTTTCTGAAACCTTGGCTATCACTGAGGCATCGTCTAGAAGACTTTCATTGAGTCTCCAAGACCAAGCCTTTGGGAGCCCGTCCGGGGGCATGGTCAGACATGGTGATATTCCCCATGTCAGCCGACTGCAGTAGTTCTAGAGTATCATGATCCACACACATGAGGTCTATGCGTGTGTAGACATCATGCACCCCTGAGTAAAAGCTATAATCTCTGTCCGATGCGTGCAGAGCTCTCCACGCGTCGATGAGAAAAAATTTCTGCAGCGATTTCCGAAAATGCTTAAGGAAGGCCTGGGAGTGTGTGGGGCGGCCACGAGAGGTATCTAGAAGCGGATCGGGACTAATATTGAAGTCTCCTCCAAGAATTAGAAGGCCTTCCCTGAAATCAGTCAGCTTTTCTAGTACCGAGTCTATAAAGGAAAGTTGTTGGGTGCGTAGAGAGTCGCAAAAGTGAGTTTAGTGTTAGCTATGACCCCCTTCACGAATACAAAGCGGCCGTGCGGATCTACAAGGCTTTCTGAAGGTTGGAATGGGCAGGATTTGTGAAATGCGATGGCGGTACCGCGTGATTTAGTTACCGGGGAGTTGCTAAAGAACCATTGAGTATAGAGATGCGTGGGTATCTTGGGGAGGGACTGCTGTCTAAAGTGAGTTTCCTGCAGGAATACTACTTGGGCCCCCAGTCGCTTCAGCTCGAGCCATAGCTTGTTGCGCTTGTGTGGAGAGCAGAGCCCCCTAACATTATAAGACAGTACCTTTAGTGATGGCATACCTGAAGCCGATGATAGTCGGACCGTCTGTACCCCTCAGTGAGTCCCTCGTGGGTGGTGACAGATGAGAACACAACCTGAAGGCTAAAGCAACAAACAGTTAGCTATCAGAGACAATAAGGGGAACACTGATAAAGAAACGGGAAAAGAGAAAAGAAAAGAAGAGGAGGGGGAGGCGGGTGGGGAAGGGAAGGGAGGGGAGAGGGGGAGGGAAAAGAGTTGGAAGGAGGGGAGGGGGGATAAGGCACAAAGGTATAATAAGGGCCAGACCCCAGCTAGGAGGTCTGGCGCACCATACAGTAGTGAACTACAAAAACAGCCCGGGCGGGGGGGGTAACAAACCCCAAAACCACCTGGGCTTGAGCTTGGTGTCCCGCTAGAGATGGTCACCTAGGTATGTGAGGCCTAAGTGGGGTCGTGGGCAACCACCAAGGGGACGCGGGACCCGATGCCCCGTCCAGTCCATGAAGACAAATAAACAGGGTGGTGAGTAAGGAATACCCAAACATGTACCCCCAAGAAGTGTCAAAAATGAAAACAAAAAAAAAACAAACACAGCATGGCATCTAAACACTGGGTTGCATATCAAACCCGCTAGTCCAGTATGTAGCAGTAGGATCAGTCAAACGCTAGGGAAAGTCACAGGGGCCCCAAGTTCCAGTGTCATGTATGGTGTGGGTCTGCAACGGCAGCATTGCGGCCAGTAGCTCCTATGCCCAGTCCAGGGAGCCATTACAGAGAAGAGGGTGGGCTCAGGCCCTCCAAGGGACCGAATATAAGTTCACCTGCTACATGGTCAGTCTCTAGTAGCAGAGGGGCCTGGAGAGGGACCCTCGGTCTGCCGTTTGCGGCCACTGGATCGACGTCCACCGCCCCCCGGGATCCACGGTTGAGGTAGCTGGGGGAGCGGGATATCAGGAACAGTGCGCCAATCTGGGAAGTCAACCTGGTGAAGTTCAAGGGTGTGCAGGAAGCGAGGGAGGTCATCTTTAGTGCGCAGCACAGCCCATCTGCCATTTTTGGACGCCTGGAGGCTAAAGGGTAAGCCCCAGCGGTATGTGAGGCCCGCAGCTTGGATTTCTTCAAGGAGTGGGCGCAAGGCCCGTCGCTGCATTAGGGTGCGTCTGGAGAGGTCCTGGTAGAAGGACAGCTGGGCTCCATCGAAGTCAAAGACGGGTCTATTACGCATCTTTTGCATGATGCGTTCTTTCAGGGTATATTTGTGGAGCCTGCAAATAATATCCCTGGGATTCTCCGGGTCATCTTAGGGGGGTGTGAGCGCCCTGTGGGCCCTGTCTATCTCGATCGGGGTCGAGGGTGGCAGGCTCAGGATTTCACGGAACACCCCCTGCAGCGTAGGTATAATGTCCTTAGGTCCAGTGGCTTCGGGTAAGCCGCGTATACGAATGTTCGCTCGCCTGCTGCGGTTTTCCATATCATCTAATTGGCATAGGAGGGCCTCAATTTGGTGACCGTGGGCAGAGGACTGGTCCCTGAGCTGGGAGATGGCGGGCACAGTATCATCAAGCTTCTGCTCCAAAGTCTCTACTCTGTGTCCCAGCTCAATAGTGTCTGTTTTTAGCTGTTCAATGTCCTGCTTAAAAGCCCTTTCAATCCGGCTGGTAAAACGCTCTAGGTCCTCTTTAGTAGGGAGAGACCACAGATGCTGTCTGATATCCCTGTCGCCTGCCAGGTCTGCAATCACTGCATCCTGCTCCTGTGATGTGGTGGAGCGGGGGGAGGCAGGGGGGATGGAGTCACTGACCACCCTGGGAGAGGGGACAGGAGACAATGCTGGCGGCGCAGACTGAGCCTCGTGTTGCTGCTGTGGGGCCGTTCTCTCCGGCGCCATCTTGGATCTTCCCCTCTGCTGGCGGGGGGTGTCGGAGAGGAACGAATCCAGCGATCTCTGTCCCTGCTGGTTTGCGGTTTTGGGCTGTGACGATGCCCGACGCCGTTGTGACATGCCCTGGTTGACAAACGGGGGAAAGATCACCCCTGTAGCTGCTGTTAGTGCTGCGGACCGGACGGAGCTCAGGCACGGCACGTCCTTACTCCTCCATCGTCAGACCACGCCCCCGGTCAAGTCATTTCAAGCACTAAAACATTAGTTTAGTTTGCCCAATCATCTGTTCTTCTGTTATCTCCAACTCCGCCACACCCTCCACTCCCAATTCCGTGACTCCATCCCTAGCCTTGAATCCTTGTATCTGGTGGAAGTGGTCACTGGTCATGACCCTAAAAAATGAATCTCCTTATTCTACAACCACCTCATGTTACCGGCGGCCACTGCCCAGGCCTATTGACTGAAATTCAGATGGGAGACGGATGTTGGGGACATGGTGGATGGGGATTTGGAAGAGGCACTGGCATCCTGTAGATTAGTGTCCCCTAAATTGTCTGACCGCCTTACCCACCTTAACATTCTCCACAGGCCCTACCTATCTCTGGCTCGCTTATCCAAATATAAACCGGACCACTGCCCGGCTTGTCCCAAATGTTCCAGAGGGAACTTTTTACCTCCTACTATGTTCCTGTCCCTCCCTTCAAGGATACTGGTTGCAGGTGGTTAAATTCCTCCATGACCACATGGGATCCCCTCTGACCCTATGCCCCATCAATTTTTACTAGGCCTCCTCTCCATTTCTGAGGAGGAAAAGAAGCTTAAAGGGGTTGTAAAGGTTCGTTTTTTATTTTCTAAATAGGTTCCTTTAAGCTAGTGCATTGTTGGTTCACTTACCTTTTCCTTTGATTTACCTTCTTTGTTTGTTTTCTTTGTCTGAATTTCTCACTTCCTGTTTCTCCTCACTGAACTTCACACCATCATCCGAGTGGTGTGGAGTCATCCAGAACAGCTTACTGAACAGCTTACTGAGGATAAACAGGAAGTGAGAAATTCAGACAAAGAAAACCAAAGAAAAAAAATATTTAGAAGGGAAATCTAAGGAAAAGGTAAGTGAACCAACAATGCACAAGCT
The DNA here is from genome assembly GCA_029206835.1 of Rana muscosa. NCBI lineage: Eukaryota > Metazoa > Chordata > Amphibia > Anura > Ranidae > Rana > Rana muscosa. The sequence goes on from JARGYO010000019.1 coordinate 2,293,250, forward strand.
TAAAGGAACCTATTTAGGAACTAAAAAACGAACCTTTACAACCCCTTTAATATATTTTTGCAGGAAACCCTGTTCTTGGTCAGGATGCAAAATAGCTAAATCCTGGTTCAAAGCGTCACCCCCCCCCCCCCCCACTACCCATCAGTGGATTAGGGCCGTCAATTTCACCCTCCTATACAAAATAGTACTATATTTACACAGGGGTTGTCCGACTAAGTACAACAATATCTAGGACAGGTGGCTGGAGGACCCCTCCACCTGCATTGACGAGGAGTAATCCTCATTTATCATGCGCAGCTCCCTTCATCCCTTGCAGCACACATCCACTTTCCAGAACACTGTTTTCATATTTTCCCGGTCCGCTGCATTCCATGCTATGATGCTCAGTACTGGGCTGTTTTCTTTATACCCCTCATTAGGGTACAACCAGCTATACTAGATATAGGTTCCGGTACTCCTTGCTATATTGACCTCTTTTACTTATACACCTTGTATGGTTATGTCATTGATTTATCCTCATGTGTAGTGCCAGTTGCACTTTGTGCACTTTTCTATTATGCTCAATAATCTTCTGTTCAGGAGAAATTTATAACATGACACATGTTTGGTGTATTGTATGTGAAACAGTAAAATTGTTTTTTTATGCTTTGTTATAAATTTGTGATATCTCAATAAAAAAATTATTGGAAAAAAAAGAACATGACCTATTTGTGTTTAGATCTAGAGTTTTCCTCCTGTGAAGTCTGGAGATCATATGACCGTCACATCGCCTCCACCTCCCCCCCTGATAGAATAGAGAAATACAAAGAAGATTCTATAAGTCACCAGAGAGATCATCGAGCTGCTGACAGGAGAGGTGAGCGGTGCCGGGAAGGACGTCATGATGGAGAATCAGCCGCCCCTCACATCACCGGGTAAGAGGAGACTTTATTGTAAAGGAGAGAGCAGTACGGAGGCTCCAACTAGATCCCCCATCATCTGATAAACACATAGAAACAATGTATTCAGTCAGTGTGTGTGTTTCCTACAGATGGATCCAGTAATGGGAACCCACCAGAGAGATGTCCCCGTCCTCTGTATTCCCGGGATTCCACACAGGAAGGTCCCACCATCCCCCACCATCATCAGGTAGATGAGTGACAATTATTGGTAGTTCTGATTTATACACAGCATGTTTGTTACAATGAATGTTTTATTATATATCCAGAGGGGAAACCTCGGGGATGATAATATTGATGTTAAAGAAGAGTATAAAGAGGAGGATGAGGAGTATGGAGTGATGGAGGAGTTTTCAGAAGGACACAAGGATATGATGGAGCCACCTAATACCAGGAACCCACCAGAGAGATGTCCCCGTCCTCTGTATTCCCGGGATTCCACACAGGAAGGTCACACCATCCCTCCTTATTTAAAGGTTGGTAGGACGGAGCATCTAGAACATGAACTTGAGTAGGCAAGGGGATTTATTTATGTGATGTCACAATAATAAAGCTTATATCTTACAGATGATATTCTCTCTCATTTTCTTGGTTTAGAGTGGAGATCCAATCAATATAGAATTTGAGGTTAAACCAGAAGAAGAAGAAGAGACGTATGTGAGGGATGATCAGCAGTCTATGGAGGAGGATGGAATAACGGGGACATTTATAGAGGAGGACACTCCTACAGAGATCAGCACAGGTGGGTCATTAACACTAAATCCATTCCTCCACCCATACTGCTCACTGATTGGTCCAGAGTAGGGCAGGGACTGGGTGATATCAGCCTGTAATCCCCTGGTCACTTTCCTGAGCTGTGTTCCCCGTCCTGTATTCCTGTATTTCTCTCAGATAATCTTCCTTCTCTGTGCTGCAGACACAATTTATGTCTCTAGACTGGATTTATGGAGATTCTGGGGATCAGCTGGCAGCAAAATGTTCCAATGATAGTAGACCTAGGTGAACCTGGGGTATATTCTTTGGTCTTCTGCCCCATGCTCCGGTTTAGCAAGATCTCTGACCGAACAATTCTCCCAGGATTACTTGTTCTGTTGTCTGCTGGCTGTGCCGGGTGGAGGGATATGTCTGTATAGTCTCAGACCCAAGTCACTGAGTGCAGTCTCAGGAGATGGGAGGCAGCGGTGTGGGACCTCTGCAACTTGTCTCATGTAAACTTTTAAGCTTCCACCGATTACTGATTACCAATATTATGAGTCCTGACTTTTACACTGTATAATTTATATTGTACATTACATACTCCTGGCCCCTGCACTATATACAGTACATAATTATTTTACTATATAGTCCTATCTGTTGTATCTTATACAATATATTGTACATTATACAGTCCTCACATCTGCTCTCTACCCACTGTTATATATACACATAATATGTATTCTCTTTTGTTGCACTCATTTTCTCAAATCGTCTTCCAGGGCAGCATCCGAGAGATAGGCTCCTCCTCCCTGAAACAGGAAACACATTAGTCCACCATTAGAAATTTCACAGTTTCACCTGCGTGCCTCAGTTGTTTCCTCCGGACCTACAGGAGCTGCAAGAAACGTTTGTTATTTTACCTTGTCTCTGTGCTAGTAGCAGGAAGCCCCCTGCCAGCATGCCATCCAGCCCAGCGGGCCTTGGGAGGGCGAGATTTCACCCCTACAGAGGGGTCTGCAATCATCCCCCCAGCCTGGAACAAACGCACTGGCTTTTACCCCATACTGCAAGGACCTGCTGCTGCCGCCGCAATCCCACAGATGCGTCGCACGGGTAAGTGCAATCACTGGGCACCCGCCCGATCATCGCCATCAGAAGTCCGCCTCCCGAGGGCCACCCCGCAAATGAAACAGTGCCCAACCAGCCCGCAGCACTCCTTCACAGCAGAGCCAGTTCCTCTCCTCATGGACACTCTGCGGGGAGTACCAAGATTGCGCCGGCGGGGGGGGGGGGGGTCACTTCCAGTCGGCAGCCATTTTCTCGGAGCCTAGGAAAACATAAAAGGTTTCCAGTGACTTACTCTCCGGACAAAACAGCAGAGTCCCCCTAACTAATGAAGGCTCAGAAAGGAGGACACCAGCAACCGCGGCATGTGCAGGTATGTCCACCAACCTGCATGGGGCCAGCTGGGGGCGGGGCCGGAGCTCAAGTAGGAAGCAGTTAAAAAGGCTCCTCCTATCAGAGGATCCTGGTGGCTGACCATGTCTGACACTTCTCTGCCCTGCAGATCCTGCAAGCCAGGACAGCTCCAAGGTAAGCTAAGAATACTCCGGCGTCACTTCTGTCTTTACCTCATTTGCAAATACTGATTCTGAACACTCTCAGGCAGTCTTTGACCACCCTTCCTAACGGGGACCCTTTCTGTGCTTGATTTCAGGCAAGGACCCCAGAGGAAAGGAAAAAAAAAGCAACAAAACGCGTGCTTCATGCAACGACTGGTTTCCACCTGAATGGAAAAAACCTCCATGCCAAAAATGCATAGACAAAATGGTGGCTAAAGAATCGCAAGGTTATCTGCACAAACTGTTCAACTCCTTTAACTACTTCTCTACTGTGCACAAAAACCCCCTTCCTGCCCAAGCCATTTTTCAGCTTTCAGCGCTGTCACACTTTGAATGACAATTGCGCGGTCGTGCGACGTGGCTCCCAAACGAAATTTGCGTCCTTTTTTTCCCACAAATAGAGCTTTCTTTTGGTGGTATTTGATCACCTCTGCGGTTTTTATTCTTTGCGCTATAAACAAAAGAAGAGCGTCCAGTTTGGAAAAAAAACCACTTTCTTTCTCGTACATCACGGGACACAGAGCGACATAGTCATTACTAATGGGTTATATAGATACCGTCAGGTGCTGGCACTGGCAACTTCCAAAACCGGAAGTACCCTCCCCTATATAAGCCCCTCCCATCCGGGAGCACCTCAGTTTTTTGCCAGTGTCTAAGGTGTTGGCCAAGAAGAAACATGTGTTTTTCACTGAGCTTGCGTACAGGTTCTTTTGGGCCTCAGTAAGCTATTCCGGATCCGACCAAAAAAGCTTCATAGCTAAACGGTCGGTACCCGGGCCTTGCAGAGAAGAGCAAGGTTTTGCCTGTAATGCTTCTCTTAGGAGAGCTGGACCCTGGGATCCAGAGCTCTGGTCATACCCACGACCAAGATGTTTTCTGTGCAGGGTGCTATACAGGTCCAGGGGAGTGGAATCCTTGGGAACCCGGTCCCTGAAGGTTTGATTACAATGCCTGCCGTGATAGGTGAAGTTTGGGCTTTTGTGGACCAAACAAAGTCCTGCGGCGAGGAACAGGTAAGTGGGGGCCCCCAGGAACTTGGTTCTATTGGGGGACCCCCAAGCCTAATTTGTCTTTCTGTCTGTTACCTAACGGTATTCCCGCTAATATCTGTGCATGCCTGTAACTACTAAAAAAAATGTAATAATTTTTAATGGTGGGCAAGAAAAAAAAAAATGTGTTTTTTTTATTATATATATTTAGTATATTAGACTGCGGTACCTGTGTTGGTCCACTAGAGGCCGCTGTGGAATGTTTTTTCTTGTCATGTGGACTAGTTTCTTCTCAGAGAACAAAGTCCAGGCAGCTGGTGAGTTCTCCTACAGGAAACTGTTTCCTCTGCCATGTTGCAGTGTTTGTCTATCCCCCGGCCTGCGGCAAAGAGGGGCCCTGGCTCCTGTCCCTGGTTTCCATGTTTGAAATTAGCGCCGAGGGCGCACGTGGCCGCGCGCGTGCGCGTGCACGCGCCTCTATATATAGAGGTGGCCGGAAAAGGGGGCGGAGCCTGGGGGATGACGCTCTGTGCGCGCCGCAGCGCTTCTGCGCATGTGCGGGCGTCCCAGCAGGTTTTAAAAAAAAAAAAAAAAGCCACATTATTGTAGTAAGCTGGCTATGAAGTACAGAGACAGAGCTGGCAACATTTAAAGGCATACAGCAAGCGGTTGATACAGGCATCCCCTAGAAAGGCACATTAGTAGACACCAACTGTTTATTATAGCAGCATTTATGCTAGACTATTATCAGTAACTGGTGTATTACGGCTGGAATACCTCAGCTTTAGGCTTAGGAATATGCCGTCCAGAAGCTCCGGAACTGAATCTTCCAGGAAGCGAAGGGGGTCTCATCGGGCTCGGAGGATCTTGGGCATACTTCTCTGCACCAGTCTCCCCTGAAGTTCAGAGGTAAGTGACCGTAGAGACCCCGCAGGGGTACTTGGTACTGTGGCTGTCCTCAGTTCACCTGCTCCTGTGTATGTAACAGAGGAGGTTTTTTCCTCAGCTCTGGGAGGATTAGAGAGAGATTGTCAACATTTATCGCTGCCTCCCTGTCAGGGAAAGCACGCCCGATCTCCGTCTCCTCCTTCAGAGTGCCTGTTAGCAGAGCAACAGTCCCATACAGGGATCGACCTGCCTGAAGGGGATCAGGATGAGGTTGATTCTGTTATAGAGGAATCAACAGTGGGGGAACCTTTTCTCAGCATCTCAAGCTGAAAGATTATGGGTTCAGTCTCTGACTAACATGGTTCGATCAGCATTTAAAAATGCACCTTGCGGAACCATCAACCACTACTGTATCCTCGTTGGGGTCGCTAGAAGCCCCCAGACTGTTTGTTCTTTTCCACTTCACCCTTTACTGAAAGGGCTCATTTACCAGGATTGGGAACGTCCTGAGAAAATATTTATTCCCCCAAGAGATTTCCGGTGGTCTATCCCATGGGGATAAGTTCATCAAAAAAAAAAAAAAAAAGAAAAATGGAAGGTCCCTACAGTGGACGCAGCCATCTCTTGTATGTATAAATCACTGACATGGCCAGTGGATAATGTCCAAATGTTCAAGAACCCAATAGATAAAAGATTGGAGTCCTTATGAAAATCTGCTTCTTTCTACAGCAAGCTTGGTGATACAACCAGCAGTAGCAGCTATTGGGGTCTGCTAAGCAGTGAAGGATCAGTTGAAACAGGTCTTGAGGGACTTGACAGATCAGCAGGCTTTGCCCTAGCTGATCTACCTAGAGCCTTAGGCTTTGCGGTTGACGCCATAGAGGATTCAGTCCATCAGGCCTCCCGCCTTACGCTGTCTATAGTACATATGCGTAGGCTCCTATGGCTCAAAAACTGGTCTGCTGAAGCTCCCTGTAAAGAATGGCTGGTTAGCGTCCCATTTCATGGTGAACGCTTATTCAGGGAAAACCTGGACAAATATATCCAGAAAATTTCCAGCGGTAAAAATACGCTCTTGCCGGTTAAAAGCAGAGTTAGAGGTCCCTCTTTAAGAGGCCTGCTTCTCCAGTCCCTGCCTCGGTCAAATCCCGGGGGTAAAAAACAGGGACAGTAGCAGGGTAATGAGAAACCCTGGGTCAGGGGAGGTACAAAACCTCCCCCAAAGTTAAATTCATGGAAGCCCCCACTCAGTCGGGTGGGGGGAGGACTCCAGTTGTTCGCAAGAGACCTGGCGGGACACGATCAAGACAGATAGGTGCTCTCCGCAGTAGGTTTGGGATACAGTTTGGAGTTAAAAGACTCTCCTCCTTCCCATTTTTGAGGTCAAACGTGCCAAGGGATCCCCGGAAGAGAGAGTCCCTCCTGTTGGCACTAGAACAACTATTGCTCCAAGGAGTAATTATGGAGGTTCCCCTGGAAGAATGAGGGTTCGGGTTTTACTCAAACCTCTTTACAGTCCCGAAGCAAACGCGGACAGGAGGCCCATATTAATTCTAAAAGGGCTATACAAATTCCTGTATATCAGGACTTTCCGATGGAGTCGATCCGATCGGTGGCCACTGCCCTACAAGGGGAGGATTGGTTAGCCACGATCGACATCAAAGATGCTTATTTGCACATTCCCATCTTTCCAGTCCACCAAAAATTTCTACGCTTTGCAGTAGAAGGGCGCCATTTTCAGTTCAGAGCCTTACCCTTCGGTTTGGCCACAGCACCACGAGTGTTTACAAAAATTCTGGCCCTTTATTGGCCAATCTAAGAACACAAGGTGTAATGATAATGGCATATCTGGATGACTTGTTGCTGATAGACCACTCAGTGAAAAAACTAGACGTGGTCGTTCACAAGACGATCAAGTATCTGGAATCTCACGGTTGGATTATCAACCGAGACAAGTCAGCCCTAAAAACCAGTCAAAAGTCTGGAATACTTGGGGCTAAGGTTGGATTCAGGCCAGAGAAAAATATTCTTGCCTCGAGGAAAGGTGTTGTCTTTGAAAGATTTGATCCACTTAGTGGGTACAAAAAAGACAGCCGTTCATACGCCTGTATATGAGGCTGCTGGGAAAAATGGTGGCATCATTCGAAGCAGTACCCTACGGTCAGTTCCATTCAAGGAATTTGCAAGGGGCCATACTGTCAGCCTGGAACAAAAAAGTTCAGGCCCTAGACTTACAATGTCCTTGTCCCCTTCCGTTCGCAAGAGCCTCCGTTGGTGGTTGGTTCCCCAGAATCTGGAAAAAAGGAAATCCTTCAGTCCGATTTCTTGGAAGGTGGTCACTACAGATGCCAGCCTTATAGGCTAGGGAGCAGTACTGGAGCAATAGTCTCTCCAGGGCAGATGGTCGGATGCAGAAAAGGCCCTGCCCATCAATCTCTTAGAGATACGAGCAGCCCGGTATGCCCTAGTAGCATGGACATCCAAACTCCAAGGGTCCCCTGTCAGAATTCAATCAGACAATGCCACAGCAGTGGCATATATCAATCATCAGGGGGGCACCAGGAGTCATGCAGCCCAGAGGGAAGTAAATTACATCCTGAAATGGGCAGAAAAATATGTCCCAGCCATATCTGCGGTATTCATTCCAGGAGTGGAGAATTGGAAGGCGGACTTTCTAAGTCGCCAGCAATTAGGCCCAGAGGAAGGGTCCCTTCACCCCGAGGTTTTCTGGACAATATGTCAGCGGTGGGGAACATCGGATGTAGATCTTCTAGCATCCAGATTCAACGCAAAGGGGGACAGGTTTGTCTCTCGGACAAGGGATCCCCTAGCTTGCGGCTCGGATGCCCTAGTGTTCCCTTGGGATCAGTTCAAGCTGATATATGCATTCACACCGCCACAATGGTTACCTCGATTACTCCACAGAATCAGGGTAGAAAAGAAACCAGTGATTCCGGTGGCTCCAGCGTGGCCCCGAAGAGCGTGGTACGCGGAGATTGTAAAATTTCAGTGGGGAGTCCTTGGACTCTCCCACGTCGTCCGGCTTTCGCAAGGACCGATATACCACCCTTCCTTACCAGCCCTAGGTTTGACGGCCTGGCTATTGAAGCCCACGTTCTAAAGAAGAGAGGGCTCTCTAATGCTGTGGTATCTACCATGATCAATGCCAGGAAGCCGGTATCCAGGCAGATCTACTATAGAATCTGGAAGGCGTACATCGCCTGGTGTGAGGCCAAGAAATGGCATCCACGTAAATACGTAATAGGTAGGATGCTGGACTTCCTACAATGGGCTGTAGATAGGAAGCTTGCCTTGAGTACTATCAAGGGTCAGATTTCGGCCTTGTCAATATTTTTTCAGAGGCCCTTGGCTTCGCATTCACTAGTCAAAGCCTTTATACAAGGAGTGATGCGTATTAGTCCTCCGGTTAATATTCCCATATGTCCATGGGATCTAAACTTGGTTCTGTCGGTTCTACAGAAACAACCATTTGAACCATTACAGCATATTTCCTTGGTTCTTCTCACCAGGAAATTGATTTTTCTAGTAGCCATTTGTTCGGCTAAAAGAGTATCGGAATTAGCAGCTATGTCCTGTAAGGAGCCATATCTGGTTATCCATAAGGACAGAGTAGTGTTACGTCCTCATCCAGCCTTTCTTCCTAAGGTGGTATCGAGGTTTCATTTGAACCAAGATGTGGTTCTTCCTTCTTTTTTCCCCAAACCTAGCTCGGTAGAGGAAAAGTTATTGCATTCTTTGGATGTAGTAAGAGCAGTTAAAGCTTATCTAAAAGCCACTGCTCAGATTCGCAGAACGGATACTTTGTTTATTCTGCCGGATGGCCCCAGAAGGGGTCAGGCAGCGTCAAAATCTACTTTAGCCAAGTGGATTCGACAGGTCATAATACAAGCCTATGGCTTGAGAAGGAGACCGCGTCCGTTCAAAGTTAGAGCGCACTCCACGAGAGCAGTTGGAACTTCATGGGCAGTGCATCACCAGGCCTCCCTGGCTCAAATCTGTAAGGCCGCAACATGGTCTTCAGTACACACGTTTACTAGGTTCTACCAGGTGGACGTTAGAAGTCAGGAGGATGTCGCCTTTGGGCGCAGTGTGTTGCAGGCCGCAAAAGATCCTCATGTCTGATAGCGCTCAGCTTATGTATGGTGTATCCCCCCCCTCATTGGGCATTGCTTTAGGACATCCCATTAGTAATGACTATGTCGCTCTGTGTCCCGTGATGTACGAGAAAGAAAATAGGATTTTTATAACAGCTTACCTGTAAAATCCTTTTCTTGGAGTACATCACGGGACACAGAGCTCCCGCCCCTCTTTGGGGACACTTATTGCTTTGCTACAAAACTGAGGTGCTCCCGGATGGGAGGGGCTTATATAGGGGAGGGTACTTCCGGTTTTGGAAGTTGCCAGTGCCAGCACCTGACGGTATCTATATAACCCATTAGTAATGACTATGTCGCTCTGTGTCCCGTGATGTACTCCAAGAAAAGGATTTTACAGGTAAGCTGTTATAAAAATCCTATTATTTTTTACTTTTTGCTATAATAAATACCCATTTTTTTTTTTAAATAAAATTTTCCTCAGTTTAGGCCGATACGTATTCTTCTACATATTTTTGGTAAAAAAAAAAAAATCGCAATAAGCGCGTATTGATTGGTTTGCGCAAAAGTTATAGCGTCTACAAAATAGGGGATAGATTTATAGCATTTTTTTTTTTTTTTATTAGTAATGGCGGCGATCTGCGATTTTTTTTATTGTGACTGTGATATTGCGGCGGACACATCGGACACTTTTGACACATTTTTGGGACCATTCACATTTATACAGCGATCCCTGCTATAAAAATGCATTGATTACTGTATAAATGTGATTGGCAGGGAAGGGGTTAACCACTAGGGGACAGGAAGGGGTTAAATATGTTCCCTCAAAGTGTTCTTACTGTGGGGGGAGGGGACTGACTGGGGGAGGTGACCGATGGTTGTCCCTATGTACAAGGGACACAGCATCGGTCTCCTCTCCCTCACAGGACGTGGATCTCTGTGTTTACACACAGAGATCCACTTTCCTGCTCGTTTCCCGGGCAATCGCGGGTGCCCGGCGGCAATCGCGGCCGCCGGGCACGCGCACCAGGGCCTTGTGAACGCGGCGGCGCGCGCGCGCCTCCTAGCTCGTTTTAAAGGGAGGACGTCATATGACGTCCTCCCAGAACGAGAGTATCCTCCGCCCGCCGTCAATTGACAGTGGGCGGGGGACAAGTGGTTAAAGTGGAGTTCCACCCTAAAAAAAAAATACACAAAAATGCTGCAAAAAAAATAGAAAACAATTTTTTTTTTTACTCACCAGAAAAGGCGGTTGCTATGCGGATGTTCCTAATCTGCCTCTTCCTTATCCTCGGCAGGTCTTCCTCCGTCCTACTCGCGGTGTCTTCTGGTGAACGGGGCGCGCTGCCTTCTGGGAACTGTGTGTATCCCAGAGAGCAGCCGCCCATTCAGTGCGAGACTCACGCATGCGCAGTAGGAAATGGGCAGTGAAGCCGTACGGCTTCACTGCCTGTTTCCCTTAGTGAGAATGGCACGCCAGGAGCTGCAGGATCCAGGGATCAGCCTGGGGGGGGGGGGGTGACATCGCGGGCGAGTAGGACAGGTAAGTGTCCTTATTAAAAGTCAGCAGCTACAGTGTTTGTAGCTGCTGACTTTAACCACATCAATACTGGGCACATTAGCCCCCTTCCTTCCCAGACCAATTTTCAGCTTTCAGCGCTCTCGCATTTTCAATGACAATTGCGCGGTCATGCTACACTGTACCCAAATGAAATTTTTATCATTTTGTACACACAAATAGAGCTTTCTATTGGTGGTATTTATTCACGACTACGTTTTTTATTTTTTGCGATATACGCGAAAAAAACGGAAATTTGGAAAAAAATATATATTTTCGTCTTTCTATTTTAAAAAAAATCCAATAAAATCGAATTTTGTTATAAATTTAAGCCAAACAAAATGTATTCTACTACATGTTTTTGGTAAAAAAAAATCCGTTAAGTGTATAATAATTGGTTCGCGTGATCACGGACATATGTACGCAAATGATCATGTACAGATGTGCACAGGTGATCACGGACATATGTGTGCAAATGATCATTGGGACATATGATTTTACTGTCACATATGTGGGGGACAGGTGTTTTTACTATGTGGGGACATGTATTTTGGGGACATGTTTGTGTTTTACACTGTGTGGGGACACTAGGCTAGTGATCAGTGAGTAAAAAGCTGAAAAAAACAGCTCATACTCACTGATCACCAGCCAGCTGCAGCGATCCGCTCTCCTCTCCTCACCGACGACTTCTGTGTGAGGAGAGGAGAGCTGATTGCTTAGCAACCGGCTCTCTGTTTACATCACATGATGGCTGTGATTGGACACGGCCGTCATGTGATCAGGAGGGCCAATCACAGAGCCCTCCTGCCGAATCGAGATGCGCTGTGTCCGGGTGACACGCGTGCATCGGGATCGCACCGCTGCGCGGGAACACGCGCGCGCGATCCCCCTCCTTCTGAGGGACGTTCCTAATTGTCCACTCAGAAGGAGAGAGTGCCCACCCGGCCGTATACATACAGTGGCCGGGTGGGAAGTAGTTAAAAAAAAAAATCGCGGGTGGAATCTCGCTTTAAGAAAGAGATAAAGAGCACCATGGCACCACTACGCTCAGCAATTTAGAAGCGCCAACTAGTCCTAGTCAAACCTGTACTCCATCTACCAGCAGGACATGCGTCTCTACAGGTGACAAGGAACAGGCAGTATGACAGGAACAAGAGGAGGATTCGGACGAATCCGACCAATCCGAATCGGAGGATGGACTCTGCTCAGACTCTGAAGAGGAAGATCCGGCTCTAGAGGGCAACTTATTTCCCTCAGAAGACACAGTCTTCTTAAAGCTATAGCAGACACGCTAGGTATTAAAGAGCAAAAAAACGCAGAGCTCACACTACATGACAAGATGTACAAAGGGCTAAAACCCAAGAAACCTATAACATTCCCTGTACACCAAACTCTTAAAGACATCGTCAAAAAAGAGTGTGTTCCCTGTACACCAAACTCTTAAAGACATCGTCAAAAAAGAGTGTGAAGACCCAGAGAGAAAACTCTTCATACCGGCGTCAGTCAAACGCAGATACCCGTTTGCAGAGACAGACACCAAAACCTGGGCTAAATGCCACAAAGTGGATGCCTCTCTAGCAAAAGTCACAAATAAATCTGACTTGGCCTTCGACGACGCGGGTACCCTAAATGATCCCATGGACAAGAAAATAGAGGCCCTTTTAAAAAGAGCCTGGGAAGCAGGGACTGCAAATCTGAATTCGGCAATAGCTTCCACCTGCACAGAACTACTAGAAAGCGACACACCTAGAGAAGAGTTAATTAAGACCACCCCCACGCTGCCAAGAGAAGCAGCTTTTTTTAGCAGACGCCTCGGCTGAGACTGTCAGAATATCTTCAAGAGCCACAGCGCTTGTTAACTCAGCCCGAAGAGCCCTGTGGCTGAAATCTTGGGAAGGTGACATCTCTTCAAAAAACAGGCTGTGCGGAATTCCATTCACCGGAGACCTGTTGTTCAGGCCCAAACTAGAAACAGTGCTGGACAGGACCGCAGCAAAGAACAAGGGTTTTCCCCAAACCAAAAAGAAACAAGGGAAAACGCCCTTTCGGCAATTCAAGAAGTTTAATAAGCCGGGAACAAAGAAGCATTAAGAACAGCAAAACAAAAAAGGCAAGGGTAAATTCATTCTCAAGCCGCCTAACCCAAAAAACAATGACTGTCATCAGGTAGGGGGCAGACTCGCAGCTTTCTCAAACCAATGGATGAAAGCAACGAGAAACAAATTCATCATACGCACTGTAACAGGGGGCTACGCAATAGAATTTACCACGCGCCCCCCAACCAAGTACCTGGAAACCATACTACCAAGAGACGAAGATCGAGCGAAAGCCTTTTTGGAATCTCTGCAAAATCTACTAGATCAGAAGGTGATCCTCCCAGTACCTCAAGCAGAGGAACAAAGGGGGTTCTGTTCCCATATCTTTGCAAAGAAAAAACCGTCAGGCAAACTGAGGCGCTCATATTAAACCGCAAGCCACTCAACAGAGGAATAAAATACAAAAATTTCAGAATGGAGTCTATTTACTCGATCAGAAACATCCTACCACAGGAGACATTCATGACAACCATAGACTTACAGGATGCCTATTTACATGTACCCATAAAAGACAGTCACCAAAAATTCCTGAGGTTCTCAGTACAAGGGCCAGCAACCACTCTGCACCTACAATATACAGCTCTCCCTTTCGGCATTTCCTCTGCACCCAGAATCTTCTCAAAGATAATGGCAGAAGCGCTAAAGGGTTTGACACAACAAGGCATTGGCATAATACCATACCTGGACGATCTACTATTCTTTGCAGATTCAGTAGAAACCTTAGAGAACAACCTGCGCACAAGCATGTCCCATCTGCAGAACCTGGCATGGATAGTGAATGCAGAGAAATCACAGATGACCCCATGCCAAAGAGTGGTATATTAGGGCTACTTACTGGACTGCAGGCTAACCAAAACCTTCCTAAAAGAAGAAAAGAACAAAAAAATCACACAGGCGGTTACCTCCCTAAGAGAGACCAACGCCATCACAATCAGACAGGGAATGATAGTGCTAGGTCTGATGACATCTTCTATCCCAGCCGTCACATGGGCACAGATTCATGAGACCCCTACAGAATCACATTCTATCCCAATGGGATGGCAACCACTTATTTCTGGAAAGGTCCATTCTGGTTCCGACCACAGTCAAACAAACACTCCAGTGGTGGCTCAATCCACTTCGATACATCGAAGGATGGAAATGGGCCCAATCCAACCCAGTCAGGATCACCACCGATGCCAGCGCTCTAGGCTGGGGGGCACACATGGAGGGCCTCTGCACACAGGGGAAATGGAGTTCCAGATGGGCCCAAGCCTCCTCAAATATGAGGGAACTAAAAGCTGTGGAGGAAGCACTGAAAGCGTTCAAACCGGCAATACAGGGGAGAGACGTAAAAGTGCTATCGGACAACGCCACGACTGTGGCATACCTAAACAAACAAGGAGGGACAAAGTCCCGAAACTTGATGAGGCTGATGGAAACAATCCTGCTATACGTGGAATCCAACGTAAGGTCTATATCAGCCATTCACTTAAAAGGAACAGACAACACTCTAGCAGACTCCTTGAGCCACAAGACTATAAAGCAGACGGAGTGGTCATTGAACCAAACGACCTTTGCACAAATCACTCAAACTTGGGTGGTGCCCCGAAGTAGATCTGTTCACCTCCAAAGCAAACACAAAATTTCCAACGTTCTTCTCGCTAGATCCCACGGATGGCAACAGCGGAGTAGATGCCTTCAGTCAAAGCTGGGGATGGCAACTGTGTTATGCATTTCCTCCTACTGCCTTAATACCAAGAGTGACTCAGAAGATAAAGGCAGAAAGAGCAACGGTGATACCAATAGCACCGCACTGGTCACAAAGGGCATGGCACTTAAAAAACCTCAGCATCCAACCTCAACTGACACTGACGGACCAGCCAGATCTCCTATCACAGGGCCCAGTCAACCATCCGAACCAGAGTCCTGAAGCTTTCAGCTTGGTTACTGAAAGGGTAAGACTTCAGAAAAAAGGGCTTTCAAACAAGGTGATCAACACCATCCTAGACAGTAGGAAACCCGTGACCAGGGCAATCCACGAAAAAGTGATGAAAAAGTTTGTCTCCTGGAACAAAAACAAACTGACTTCCAGCAGAGGAATAATTCCAACAATCCTGGATTTCTTGCAAGATGGAGCAGACAAAAATATCTCCCAAGCCACACTGAAGGTACAAGTGGCCCTTTCCTCGTTCATGGATATCAGACTCGCAGAAGACCCACTGATAAAGCGATTCCTGATGTCACTTAAAAGATCTAAACCTGCCAAAATGAACAGAACCCCAACATGGGACATGTCCACGGTGCTTAGAGGGTTTCTCTCCCCTTCATTCGAACCGACAGAGGACAGCTCAGACAAAAACCTCACTCTAAAAACTGCACTTCTTGTGGCCCTAGTATCCGCTAGAAGAGTAAGCGAAAGCCAAGCCCTGTCCATGATGGAACCATACTGCCTAATACACTTAGACAAAATAATTCTATCACCAGACCCGACCTTCCTACCCAAGGTCTCTTCAACATTCCATAGAACCCAAAAAATCATCATCCCTTTGCTTCCAAAAACTATGGACAACAAGAAAAGCGACATTTACAGCAAACTCGATGTAAGAAACACGCTCATTACATACCTCGAGAGAACAAAGGATTGTCGAAAAACGACATCTCTCTTTGTCCTCTATGCAGGAGTTAACAAAGGGAAACAAGCATCCAAAAATACCATCAGCAGATGGATAAGAATGGCCATACAGATGACCTATGAGGCACAATATCTCACCCCTCCAGGAGGGATCAGAGCACACACAACCAGAGCCTGGGCGACCTCGGTCACAGAGAAAGCAGGGGTGACTCCGGAGCAGACTTACAGGGCAGCGACATGGTCGAGCTTCAGTACCTTCGCAAGGCACTACCTTTTATAGACCAGCTGTCCGACCAAGACCAGGCATTTGGTTGCAAGGTGCTCCAGTCTCTACCCCCCACCCTAGTAAGTATTGCTTGATACATCCTCTCGGATGCTGCCCTGGAAGACGATTCGAGAAAACAGTTGGGTACCTGATAACTCTTTTTCTAAGAAGTCTTCCAGGGCAGCACTAGTTCCCACCCTTAATCAACAGATACCAAATACAGAGGGGAAGCTTCAAGCTTACTGTGATTTCCTTCAGTACTTTAATACAACTGAGGCAGGCAGGTGAGACTGTGAAATTTATAATGGTGGACTAATGTGTTTCCTGTTTCAGGGAGGAGGAGCCTATCTCTCGGATGCTGCCCTGGAAGACTTCTTAGAAAAAGAGTTACCAGGTACCTAACTCTGTTTTCTACCAGCTGGACACTTTATATCTGATGATTTGATTGGAGCACAGACTTTTTTACATGTTGATAATAATGTGATAACATCCTCCAACTTTGGAACCTTAAACAGAAAGTGATAATGAGGGGGAGGAGTCAGTAAGCTCCCTATCATCCTCTAAAAGATAGTTCTTATTGTTTCCACACTCTCTATCACGTATCTGGTAGCAGAGCTTGATATGATGAGGAAGGCCTCTCTTGTTCCTCTGACTCAGGGGCCCCTGGTAGTGTAAACAGAATGCGCAGGAATGCAGAGTTGCACAAGTGCCTGTAAGGCCCCTTTCACACTGGGGCGGGCAGGTGCGGTGGCGGTATAGCGGCGCGATTTTCAGCGCCGCTATACCGTCGTTATTACCGCGGTATGCGGCCGCTAGCGGGGTGAATTTTTAACCCCCGCTAGCGGCCGAAAAAGGGTTAATACCGCGTGCAAACCGGTATTACCGCGGTGTCCCATTGATTTCAATGGGCAGCCGCGGTAAAGGAGTGGTGAACACACCGCTCCTTCACCGCTGTAAAGATGCGGCTAGCAGGACTTTTGGAGCAGTCCTGCTAGCGCACCGCTTCAGTGTGAAAGCCCTCGGGCTTTCACACTGAAGACTGCAGGGCACGATTTAACGTGGTATAACAGCGCTATCATAAATGCTAAACCGCCTGAAAAACGTGCCAGTGTGAAAGGGGCCTAAGTCTTGCTAGTAGCAGAGCTGGTATTCATGAATTAGCCTATGAAAAAGCACAGAAGTCTACTAGCATGCCTTTCCGGACACTCTCTGACTAAGGTCCATGAATAAAGAAATGATCTGGTAGGAGATCAGAGGACCCATTTACTAGTTATCTTGAGGGGGGAATTGTAAGATCCTCAGAGACAAAGCTGCCGGATGTGGGTGGAGTCCTGGTTTAGGGGAACCAATCTGCTCATGTCTGGTAATAATCTTTGTATTTCTATTTTAGTAGATGGACGGGAGATGAGGAAAACCTCAGAGGATTGTCTCACTTTGTCTCCAGACTGTAAAGTAGAAGATGAGGACATCACACAGTATAGTCCAGGAGAAAACCCGACTACCTCAAATGTCCATCCGGCACCACACAGTGTAGATGGACCATCGTATTCCTCTTATCCCGAGGAACCTCAGACTGTGCGGGACAGTGCCGGACCATCGTATTCCTCTTATCCTGAGGAACCTCAGACTGTGCGGGACGGTGCCGGACCATCGTATTCCTCTTATCCTGAGGAACCTCAGACTGTGCCGGACCATCGTATTCCTCTTATCCCGAGGAACCTCAGACTGTGCGGGACGGTGCCGGACCATCGTATTCCTCTTATCCTGAGGAACCTCAGACTGTGCGGGACGGTGCCGGACCATCGTATTCCTCTTATCCTGAGGAACCTCAGACTGTGCGGGACGGTGCCGGACCATCGTATTCCTCTTATCCTGAGGAACCTCAGACTGTGCGGGACGGTGCCGGACCATCGTATTCCTCTTATCCCGAGGAACCTCAGACTGTGCGGGACGGTGCCGGACCATCGTATTCCTCTTATCCCGAGGAACCTCAGACTGTGCGGGACGATGCCGGACCATCGTATTCCTCTTATCCTGAGGAACCTCAGACTGTGATGGACGGTGCCATCCTTCCAACAGATAAGAGGTTTTCCTGTACTGAGTGCGGGAAGTGTTTTTCAAAGAAGTCCCATCTTTTAATGCATTTGAGATCTCACACAGGAGAAAAGCCATTTTCCTGTTCTGAGTGTGGGAAATGTTTCCATTCTAAATACAATCTTAATGTTCATAAAAGATCTCACACGGGGGAAAAGCCATATTCCTGTCCGGAATGCAGCAAACGCTTTGGACAAAAATCAGAACTTGACCGGCACCAGCGGTTTCACACAGGTGAGAAGCCATTTTCTTGTTCTGAGTGCAGGAAATGTTTTTCAATGAAGTCCCATTTTGACAGACATCAGAGATTGCACACAGGTGAGAAGCCATATTCATGTTCTGAATGTGGGAAATGTTTTGTAGAAAAATCTGATCTTATCACACATCAGAGATTCCACACAGGGGAGAAGCCGTATTCCTGTCCTGAGTGTGAGAAATCTTTTACAACCAAGTCCTGTCTTTCTTCACATCAGAAGTTGCACACGGGAGAGAAGCCATTTTCCTGTCCTGAGTGTGGGAAATGTTTTGCACTGATGTCCGGCCTTAAAAAACATCAAAGATCTCACATAGGTGAGAAACCATATTCCTGTCCTGAGTGCGGGAAATGCTTTACAAAGAAGTCCAGTCTTAACACACATCAGATATTGCACACGGGGGAGAAGTCATATTTCTGTCCTGAGTGCGAGAAATGTTTTGCAGTGAAGGGCAATCTTACCAGACATCAGAGATCTCACACGGGAGAGAAGCCGTATTCCTGCCCCGAAGGCGGGAAATGTTTTTCAGAGAAGTCCCATCTTTACAGACATCAGAGATCTCACACGGGGGAGAAGCCACTTTCCTGTCCCGAGTGAGGGAAATGTTTCTCACTGAAGTCCTGTCTTCCTGTACATCAGGGATCCCACACAACCCTTGAGGTGTATTAGTGCCTTGAGTGCGGGAAATGTCTTCTATATGAATGTTGCTCTTATGTGAGGAAGAAGCACACCCTGATATACACCTCAGATATACTCCATGGCTGATCTTCATCATGTAAGAAACAGTTGATAAGGAGATCAGAGATCACCAAAGACATGGATGAAGTGTTGTACCGTGTTGGCCATTGATAGCAGTAGAAAAATAAAAATGGAGTCATTACCTCTCATTGGCTGAGTACATTTTGTGCTGTAAGATTTCACAAACACTTAGAGGTCTGTTTTTAAACAATTTATTGGATAAAGGTGACAAGCATTTTTCCATGTTATGAAGAACTATGACCCATGGTGCTCGGTATGCTGTGAGCGTCCGGGGTATCATGTGACCAGTCATAGTGATCACATTCTGTTATGTAAGCAAACTGTCATGAGTGGCGTTCATTCATGACAGCTTGCTTATTGTTGTGACACTGTAATTGTCCCACAGCTATCATGGGGTATGTGATACTCTGTACCATGTAGCCAGTCACATCATCACAACAGTAAGCAAACTGTCATAAATGGAAAGCCATTAATGACAGTTAAAAACATTACTTATAACAGTGATCATCAGCAATAAGAAATAACAGTGTAAAAAAAATCCTAATCGCCCCCTCATAGTAGTACACTATGGTGACCCTGAACTACTTTGATGACAGGATGTGAAAAAATTATTAAAAAATAGTTTGTTTGTTTTTTTTTTTTTTAATTTATTTTTTACATACTCTCATTGGTAACACCCTGATGACATCACACCAGTCATATGATGACACTGTACTGTACTGGTGACACCCTGATCACATCACACCAGTCATATGATGACACTGTACTGTACTGGTGACACCATGATTACCTCACACCAGTCATATGATGACACTGTACTGGTGACACCATGATCACATCACATCAGTCATATGATGACACTGTACTGGTGACACCCTGATCACATCACACCAGTCATATGATGACACTGTACTGTACTGGTGACACCATGATTACCTCACACCAGTCATATGATGACACTGTACTGGTGACACCCTGATCACATCACACCAGTCATATGATGACACTGTACTGTACTGGTGACACCATGATTACCTCACACCAGTCATATGATGACACTGTACTGGTGACACCATGATCACATCACACCAGTCATATGATGACACTGTACTGTACTGGTGACACCATGATTACCTCACACCAGTCATATGATGACACTGTACTGGTGACACCATGATCACATCACACCAGTCATATGATGACACTACTGTACTGGTGACACCCTGATCACCCCACACCAGTCATATGATGACACTGTACTGGTGACACCCTGATCACATCACACCAGTCATATGATGACACTGTACTGCACTGGTGACACCCTGATCACCCCACACCAGTCATATGATGACACTGTACTGTACTGGTGACATCCTGATCACCCCACACCAGTCATATGATGACACTGTACTGGTGACACCCTACCAGTTATATGATGACACTGTACTGGTGACACCCTACCAGTTATATGATGACACTGTACTGCAATAATGACACTGATCACCGCCACACCAGTCAGATGTTGGTGCTGTACTGCATTGGTGACACCCTCCACACCAGTCATATGATAAAGCTGTACTGCATTTGTGACACCCTGATTGAAAGGAATTATACACTGACGACCACCCTGGTTATGCAGGCAGACCACCGGGACCCATGGATCCGTGAGAAACCAAATGAGACACGGGTAACAGGCTTCAGTGTGTTCATAAGATCTCTGACTTTATTGAGGTAAAACAGTAGCTTATATACAAGTGAAAGAAGGGAGGGGCTGCGTTTTAATGTATATGTGTCTAAGGTTATACAAACTCAGTACTTTCTCATCATGATTTAAACTGCTGACTAGATAACAAGAAATAGCTGCTATGTGAATCAGTTTAACCACAGTGATTCATAAAGTTTGTTTCTATGTACTCTGTTAGTTAAGCTTATTTAAAAACAAGGGATGAGCCGAACCCCCCCGGTTCGGTTCGCATCCAGAGCATGTGAACAGACCGAAAGTTCGCACGAACTTTCGAACACCGTTAAAGTCTATGGGACTCGAACGTGTGAAATCAAAAGTGAAAATTTTAAAGGCTAATTATGCAAGTTATTGTCCTAAAAAGGGTTTGGGGACCCGGGTCCTGCCCCAGGGGACATGTATCAATGCAAAAAAAAGTTAAAAAAAAAACATGTTTTTTCAGGAGCAGTGATTTTAATGATGCTTAAAGTAAAAAAATAAAAGTGAAATATTCCTTTAAATATCGTACCTGGGGGGTGTCTATAGTAAGCCTGTGAAGTGGCGCATGTTTCACGTGTTTAGAACAGTCCCTGCAAAAAAAATTATTTATAAATGAATAAAAGTCATTTAAAACTGCTTGCGGCTGTAATGTAATGTCAAGTCCCGGCAATTTGGATGATAATTATTAAGAAAAACGGCATGGGTAAACCCCCCCCCCCCCCCCAGCCCATTACCAGGACCTTTGGGTCTTGTATGGATATTAAGGGGAACCCTGCGCCCAAATAAAAAAAAAGAAAAGGCGCGGGGCCCCCAGGCCCTATATACTCTGAACAGCAGTATACAGGCGGTGCAAACAAGACAGGGACTGTAGATTTGTTCTTAAGTTGAATCTGTTTGTACTTTGGAACAGGTACATTTTGTAAGTGTAGCTCCAGTCAAAAAATCTATTTTTAAGCTTTTTGGATATCCTAAGGAAGGGTTATCATCACCCCTGTAACATTTGTTTTGCTGTCTGTGCACATGTTCAGAAGATTTCACCTCACTTTCTGGCCCAATGACAATTGGATTTTGAAAATTTAGTTTTTTTGGGGAAACTAGGATTGGTGATAAAGCATCAGTGGAGACACCTTTTTCCCATATTACAGTAACTATTACAGGAGAGAATTTCCCTTCATACACACACACACACACACACACACACACACACACACACACACACACACTATATGGCCTGCCCTATATACTCTGCAGAAAATTGGGCCTTAGGTGTTGGTGGTACCAGAACAATGTAAGCCCTCACAGTTACTCTTGGTGGGCGCTGAAACAGGCCCTGCTGTGAACTATTATATCAAGAATTGTAATTACATGCCCCTGTTTAATAGTGGCATAAAAATTGGGCCTTTGGTGGTGGTGCTGGTGCCACAACACTGCAACCCCTCACAGATACTCTAGTTGAGCGCAGAAACAAGCCCTGTTGCAAAATATTACAGCAAAAATTGTAATTACACGCCCCTGTTAAACAGGGGCAAAAAAATTGGGCTTTAGGCACTGGTGCTGGTGACCAGAACCCAAAATATCAACATGAACACTGAGGAGGAATAGGATAGTCACTCAGCATAACAGGATAGTCACTCAGCATCAGCATAGGCAGTCTTGAAGGGATCTCATTCATAAAAAAAATAATCGGTTACATCAGCATCAGGTGCTTGGTAGCTGGTAATTCAAGACTGATTCATTTTTATGAAGGTAAGATGATCAACCTAGTCGGTGGACAGGCGCACTCTGTGATCGGTTACAAAGCCACCAGCAGCACTGAATGTGCGTTCCGAAAGAACGCTGGATGCAGGACAGGCCAGTAGCTCAATTGCATACTGTGCAAGCTCTGGCCAGTGATCCATCCTCAAGACCCAGTAACCCAGAGGATTGTCGGTTGGAAAGGTCTCCAAGTCTGATCTTGCCCCTAGGTATTAGTGCACCATGTAAATCAGACGCTGGCGATGGTTGCTGGAACCGATCAGACCTTGGGGCTGCGGACTACAAAATTGTCTGGACGCAACGGTCAGACGGCCACCTTCTCCACCGCTCCTTCTGTGACTAACCGAAGCCTCGGCAACACGTTGTCCAGGACCAGGAATTTGTAACCTCCCTGGCTCTGGAAACACGTTGCACAAACCTTTCTGCAAGGCCTCCCGAAGATGTTTCATCCTCTGCTCCCTCTGCGACGGCTGGATAAGTTCCGCAACCTTACCCTTGTAACGTGGATCAAGGAGGGTTGCCAGCCAGTAATGATCCCTCTCCTTGATACCACGAATCCGAGGGTCCTTTCGCTGGCTTTGCAGGATCAGGGAGGCCATGCAGCGTAGGTTTGCTAAGGCATTCGGTCCAGAGTCCTCTGGGTCACTAAGGATGACATGATCCGCAGCCACCTCCTGTCAGCCATGTACAAGTCCATGGGGACTGTAAACGATCCTTTGAAGACTGCTGCTGATGCTGAGTGCTAGCCTCCATGCTGACACAATCCTCCTCCTCCTCCTCTTTCTCTTCCTATGTGATCGGGGGGCCCGCAGGAACACTGTCTGGATAAAGGGGGCCTTGAGAGGTAAGGAAGTCCTCCTCTTCCTCCCTTTGTTCTGCCTCAAGTGCCCTGTCCATTATTCCACGCAGCGTGTGCTCCAACAGGTAGACAAAAGGGACAGTATCACTGATGCATGCACTGTCACTGCTCACCATCCTCATGGCCTCCTCAAATGGTGACAGGACAGAGCATGCATCCTTGATCATGAGCCACTGGCGTGGCGAAAAAAAGCCAAGCTCCCCTGACCCTGTCCTTATGCCATAGTCACACAGGTACTCATTGATGGCCCTCTGCTGTGTGTGCAGCCGCTGCAGCATGGCCAACGTTGAGTTCCACCTGGTGGGCATGTCACAGATTAGGCGGTTCTTGGGCAGGTTGTATTCCTTTTGGAGGTCAGCCAGCCGAACGCTGGCATTATATGACCGGCGGAAATGCACACAGACTTTCCTGGCCTGCCTCAGGACATCCTGTATGCCCGGGTACCTGCCCAAGAACCGCTGCACCACCAAGTTAAGGACGTGAGCCAAACAGGGCACATGGGTCAGCTGTCCCTGTCGGAGGGCGGAGAGGAGGTTGGTGCCATTGTCTCAAACCACCATTCCTGGCTTAAGCTGGTGTGACGTCAACCACCTCTGAGCCTGCCCCTGCAGAGCTGACAGAATCTCTGCCCCAGTGTGGCTCCTGTCCCCCAAGCACACCAGCTCAAGCACCGCATGGCATCTTTTTGCCTGCTTACTTGCGTAGCCCCTTGAACGCCTACGGAGCACCGCTGGTTCCGAGGACAAAGCACAGGAAGAGGCCATGGAGGAAGAAGAAGAGAGGATGGAGGAGAGAGGTGTGTCAGAATCACCACTAGTAGCATTTTGAAGGTGTGGTGGCAGAACAACCTCCAACATTACTGCACCCTGTCCTGCATCCTTCCTTCCTGCATCCTTCTCAGCTGCCAGCACCCAGTGCACCGTTAAGATAGGTAACGTCCCTTTCCATACCTGCGGGACCATGAGTTAGCGGTAATATGCACCTTACCGCTGACCGCCCTGTCCAGCGAGGCCAAGACATTGCCTTCCACATGCCGGTAGAGAGCCGTAATCGCCTTCCGTGAAACAAAGTGGCATTTGGGAACCTGCCACTGAGGTACTGCACATTCCACAAACTCACGGAAGGGGGCCGAGTCTACCAACTGAAAAGACAGCAGTTGAAGTGCTAGCAATTTAGCCAAGCTAACATTCAACTGCTGGGCATGTGGATGGCTGGGAGCAAATTTATTTAGCCAGGGTAGCAATTGGGGTAGGGAAATTTGCCTGGTACAATCGGACGTTGGTGTACCGATTGCAGATTGCCCACAAGTACTTGGCAGTAACACACCTAATTCTACACCTACATGCCTCGCAGTGCAGGTTTCTGAGAGGACTGAAGGTGTAGTGGGGTTGGAGATCCCAGCTAATGAGGAGCAAGGAGAGGTCCGCTTTGTTCTTTGGTGTGGGTCTTTTATGTACGCTTGCCAACGGACTGCATGGCAGGTCGACATATGTCTGGTCAAGCATGTCGTGCCCAAGCGGCTGTTTTGACCACGCTTGATACGCTTCAGACATATGTTGCAAATGGCTACTGTGCGATCTGC
The DNA here is from genome assembly GCA_029206835.1 of Rana muscosa. Classification (NCBI taxonomy): domain Eukaryota; kingdom Metazoa; phylum Chordata; class Amphibia; order Anura; family Ranidae; genus Rana; species Rana muscosa. The sequence goes on from JARGYO010000019.1 coordinate 2,318,054, forward strand.
TGCACATGTCTGAAAAAAAGCCCACACCAAAGAACTTTTGAAAAAACGCACAGAGTCAGCAGCGCTCCGGAACATTCAAAGCTCTGCGGTGTGATGCAGTCGGTTGGCTGCCCTTAAGCTGGCCCCTGGAGGGCATCCTGCCTCATTGGAGATGTTCCTCCTCCTCCTCCTCCCTCCTCCCTCCTCCTCGTCAGGTCACCTGTGGCCAGATGCAGATGACAGATGCATACCGTTGGGGGTCAGGAGTGCACCACAAGGTAGTGAACCCTATGGCTGACTGCTGCGGATGGGACACTGGGTGGTTGTGGAAAGCGGGACCTGTGGAGCACAACAGGGATCCACAGGGAGATAGAGCCCAAGATTCCCCAGGGCGCGGAGTCTAAGATCCAGCTGGTTTTCACCAGAGCCTCTAGTGGTGAGGATGGCCTACGCTGTAGCTGGGTCCAGGTCGCGGCCCCCAGAGTCCCCTAGCTCACGCTCTGTAGGGTAAAGAGGATAGAGGGGAAGCAGCACCACAGGATACAAGAATAGTGAGGGGAAAAGCCAAGGTCAGGGCAACAAGCAGACAAGGATAAACGAAGGACAAGCCGAAGGTCAAGGTCACAAGCAGACAGGGATAGTCGAGAACAAGCCAATATCGTAACTTAGAGACAGACGTAGCACACGGCAGGCAGGAACCCAAACACACAATGCTTAACAAACACGTTGATCAGCAAGGCAGACTTGCAGTGCACAGGTTAATTTAGAGTTCTGTGATAGGACCTGGGGTGGAGCCAGGCTGGGAGGAGAGATTATAAAAGCAGCCAGGTGAGAGAGTCTGGCCTCTAAGGTGAACACATGAAGGTAAGATGGCAGACAAACATTACTGCATATAGATGACAGTACCCTCCCTCTTACGAGGCCTCCCCCTTCCCCGCCTGGGCCCGGGTTTAGAGGGAAACTTCAGATGAAACTTCTTTAACAGACGAGATGCAAAGACCTCAGATGCAGTGATCCAAGACCTCTCCTCAGGACCAAACCCTTTCCAATGAACAAGGTACTGAAGAACGCCTCTACAGAGGCGGGAGTCCAGAATTTGACTGATGTCGTACTCCTGATTATCCTCAGAGACAGGCGCCACTGTGGGGAGAGGGTGAGAGAACTTATTGAGGACTAAAGGCTTCAGAAGGGCAACATGGAAGGAGTTAGCGATTTTAAGGCTTTTAGGAATCTGGAGTTTGAAACAAACCGGATTCAGTTTAGAAGTTACAGTGTACAGACCAATGAATCGTGGAGCAAACTTCAGAAGAGGAACTCGGAGCTTGATGTTCCTGGTGGAGAGACAGACTTTGTCCCCTGGCTGAAGAGAAGGCGGTTAACGCCTGCGGCGGTCGGCAAAGCCTTTGAATTTTTCAGCAGCTGCCCGGAGGGAATCATGAATGTCACCCCAAACAGAATTGAGAGACTCCTGAACCGAAGCCAAAGCTGGAATATCTGGAGAACAGGTCATGGGAAGAGGAAGTTGAGGGTGTTTTCCATAAACTGTGAAAAAGGGTGTCTTCTGCGAACTGGTATTTACATGATTGTTATGAGAGAATTCTGCCCACGGGAGTAGAGAGGACCAATCGTCATGATGAGCAGACACTAAGGTGCGAAGAAAGACCTCTAACTCCTGATTAACCCTCTCAGTCTGTCCATTGGATTGAGGATGGTAAGAAGAGGAAAAATCCAAGACAATATTAAGGGATTTGCAAAAGGCTCTCCAAAAACGAGACGTAAATTGAACACCCCTGTCGGAAACAATATGAGAAGGAACCCCATGGAGGCGGAAAATTTCTCGAATAAAAATCGGAACCAAGGCAGGAGCAGAAGGCCCCTTTCACACTGAGGCATTTTTACCACGTTTTCGCGGTAAAAATAGCGCTGTAATAACGCCTGAAATAATCCTGCCCCAGCATTCTCAATGTAAAATCTCTGAGGGCTTTCACATTGAGGCGTTTTGCTGGCTGGGCGTTGAAAAAAATCCTGCAAACAGCTTTTTTAGAGCAACTTTAGGGCGCATAAAATAGCGCTGTAAAAACGCCTATCCCCATTGAAATGAATGGGATTCGCGGTTAAAATCGCGGTAAAAACGCATAGGCGTTAGCGCTATTTTTACCGCGATCGCGGTAAAAAATGACATTTTTTTTTTAGAGTTTTTTCAATGCCTCAGTGTGAAAGGGGCCTAAGGAAGGCCAGGAAGAGGAACAAAATGAGCCATCTCGGAAAACTGATCGATTACCACCCAAATGACCGTATTATTCTCAGACAGTGGGAGATCGGTGATAAAATCCATGGCAATGTGAGCCCAGGGCTCCTTAGGCCCCTTTCACACTGGGGCGGGCAGGAGCGGTGGCGGTATAGCAGCGCGATTTTCAGCGCTGCTATACCGTCGCTCTTACCGCGGTATGCGGTCGCTAGGGGGGTGAATTTAACCCCCGCTAGTGGCCGAAAAAGGGTTAATACCGCGCTGTCCCATTGATTTCAACACACCGCTCCTTTACCGCTGTAGAGAAGCGGCTAGCAAGACTTTTGGAGCGGTCCTGCTAGCGCACCGCTTCAGTGTGAAAGCCTTCGGGCTTTCACATTGAAGGCTAAAGGGCATGATTTTTTCATGCGGTATAATAGCGCTAATATTAGCGCTAAACCGCATGAAAAACGCCCCAGTGTGAAAGGGGCCTTAGGAATGGGCAAGGGCATGAGGAGACCATCAGGAGCTTGTGTGGAGGATTTAGACTGAGCACAGACATGACAAGCCTTAACGTAGTCTTTGACATCTTACTGGAGATTAGGCCACCAGTAGTGACGACTGATGAGTAAGAAGGATCGGAGGAATCCAGAATGACCTGGCACCTTGGAATCCTGTCCCTAACGAAGGATCTTAGCTCTTAGCTCAGTGGGGACAAAGCTCTTACAAGGAGGAATTTTTTACTTCAGGGTGGTAGAATGGGCAACAATGCACGAGGTTGGAATGATCGGCTCAGGGTCAGGGGCGGACTCCTCGTCCAAAGTGTCAAATGACCTAGAGAGCGCATCAGCCCAACCGTTGCAGGAACCAGGTTTGTACGTTATCGTGAAATTAAAACGGGAAAAGAAGAGACTCCACCTGGCCTGTCTGGGATTCAGACGTTTAGCATTCTGTAGATACTGTAAATTCTTGTGATAAGTAAAGATTGTTATGGAGTGAGGGGAACCCTCCAAGAGATGACGCCACTCCTCTAGCGCCAATTTAATTGCGAGAAGTTCCCGTTCACCGATGGCATAATTCCTCTCTGCCTGAAGCCTCGTACACACGACCGAGTTTCTCGTCCAAAACCGACAAGAAAAGTGCCGAGAGAGCTTTATTGTCGAGAAAACCGTTCGTGTGTATGGTTTTACGACGAGAAAACTGCCGTGAATCTAGGCGAGAAAAATAGAGAACCTGCTCTCTATTTTCTCATCCGGATTCTAGATTTTCTCGTCGTGTTTCTCGTCGGCCTGTTTTGCGACGAGAAAATGGTTCGTGTGTATGCTTTTACGACTCTTCAAAAAGCGCGCATGCTCAGAATCAAGTATGAGACGGGAGCGCATCTTCTGGTAAAACAAGCCTTCGTAATGGAGATAGCACATTCGTCACGCTGTAAATTATTGCATCGTTTAAATGTTGTGCATTTAAATCTTCTTTAGAATGGTACAATAATGAAAACTAATGAACTTGTTTTGCTGCTGATATTCACACAGAGTTATGACTATCTATTTTAAACCTTTTTCATGCTGCTCTTAAGAAGATTTAGGTGTATTATATCGTGCAAGATCTTCTTAATATTTTAATGTTTTGTATTTTTTAGACAGATGTTAATTGTAATTTGTCGATGGTTTGATAGTGATCTCCCATTTTATTTTTAAAATTTAGTTGTGTCAAGTTTACACCCTATATTTTTTAAAGAACACCTTTAATGATTTTTTGGGGTGTTATCTGTCCCTTTTATTGGGGGGGTCAAAAGTATCTGCTTACTCCAAAGGTAAATAAATAATTATTTTAAAAAAACATAGTCAAGTATGAACTTAAACCCAAAAAAACATTTATTCATGTCTAGAACAAAATAAATAGAAGGCAGCGCTGGAGAACCTGCTGCCATTTGTGCATCCATGGGACCCCAGAGCACACATCAACCCTGTGTGGACACTAAAATTGGGAGCTTGAGAAGCACAACAGTTGTGAGCACAATCTGATGCTGGCCTCCCAGAGGTCAGGAACAGCAGCAGGTGAGATATATGTCCCAAGTCTGTGGTACTACAACAGGCTGCCTTCTGTCCGACCACAATGAAGCAAGGCCATCACTTCCTTGTCTTCTTGGCAGCCTTCCCTGCAGCCTTCCCTGAAGCCTTCTCTGCAGCCTTCCTTCTGCGTGTGGCTGGAGGCTGGGCCACTGAAGGGGTACTCCTGTCAGGAGGAGGAGAAGGAGGTTGAGGAGAAGGGGGTGGCGCAGAAGAAGAAGGTGGAGGAGAACGGGGTGGCGCAGAAGAAGAAGGTGGAGGTGGAGGAGGAGGAGGAGGTTGAGGTTGGGATAGTTGTGCGACCTCACATATGGCCGTATTGGGGGTAATTCTCTCCATCACCCCCTTGTTCAGCAAGGTGATGAGCAGGGGCTCGCATAGGAGGCGTTGCTCCATGCTCATCACCTTGAACTTGGCCTCAACTAGGCCGGCAATGGCCTCTTCAGGGGATGTGGGCTCCTGGAGGGTGGCATGTGCCTCTCTAATAAGGGCCATTGCTGCCTCACTAGTGGTCCTGTCCCTCCTGCTTCTTTTAGGAAGGCGGATGGGAGGCACCTGAGATCTTGTGCTTCTCCTAGTGCCGGCCACCTCCTGTCTGCCACTGGGCCCTGCCACCTCCTGTCTGCCATTGGGCCCTGCCACCTCCTGTCTGCCATTGGGCCCTGCCACCTCCTGTCTGCCACTGGGCCCAGGCACCTCCTGGCTGACAGTGGGCCCTGCCACCTCCTGGCTGACAGTGGGCCCTGCCACCTCCTGGCTGACAGTGGGCCCTGCCTCCTCCTGCCTGACAGTTTCCATACCCTCCTCCTGGCTGATTTCATCCTGTGTATGAAAAAGGGACATAGTTTAATATTTTGGTTTATTATTTTCACACAAATTTGAGATCATGAATGTAGCAATTTGAATGTAAATCAAGAGAAAAGACAAATATTTTTATGACTACATCAGATTGACTATTTTGCACCCAATTTATGGCAGACTAATGTCTATAGATCTTGATTTCACTTTTGTATCCCAAAATAGTTTAGGATTTTCATCTTGACTTCTTTTTCCTGCATTAATTTTCTCACAATACATTTTCATTTAATACTATACCTGGCTCCAGATGTCCAAATCAGCTTCTTTCAGGATGGCTGCCTCCTCTTGCTCCAGAGAAGGCTCAGGTTGGCTGCAGGGAAGTCTGGGTGGAAGAGTGGACAGTGATGGCCTTGCCTCAATGTGGTCATCCAGAAAGGACATCCTGCTGTAGTACCACAAATTCGGGACATACACATCATCTGCTGCTGCTCCTGACCTCTGAGAAGCCAGGACCTTAGAGCGTTCAGTCCTGTATGTGCCTCTCAAGCTCCCAATTTTAGTGTCCACCTGTTTTGCTGTTGCTGTGGGCACCTTGGTATGCACAAATGGGAGCAGGCTCTCCAGCGCTGCTTTTTTACCCCTTTTTTTTCTATGGATGGGGTTTTTTGTTTCCCACAGAGCGGGCAGCTCCCTTACCCGGTCTATAAATTCCGCAAGGAATTCCTTGTCACTTATGAAGACATTCATTTTGGGTCTGCAAGCCAAAAAAATAAAAAATAATGTGAGTCACACAGTCTAACCTCCTGTAAATCTTAGTCACCATATATATCCTCCAACATTCTCTAGACAGTATAGGCCACCAATTTCTCAAAGTCTACAAATCACATACCTTTGTTCGCACGTCCGACACTTTTACTCCTCTCTCCGCACACCCAACGTAGTATAGTCACATGTGTGTTTGCCAAACAGGGGCGGATCCAGGGGGGCAACAGGGCAATTGCCCCCCCCCCCGAGAAGTTTCTGTCACACTCACTTTTTGCGCCTGATCTCCTTTGGGGACCCGGTACTGGCCGGCCGTAGGTCCCCTGGACCCCAATCGTGGCACATATGTAGCCCCATGTCTCTTCTACAAGTGTGAAAAGTTTGGTGTCTAGGGGACCTACGGTCGGGGAGCACTGATTTTTTAAAACAGGGCACCCCTTCCATAGACTCCAATGTTAAACGGTCATTTCTCTGGTGACTTTGCGGACCCGGTACCGGCCGGTCGTAGGTCCCCTGGACCCCAAACTTGGCACACTTGTAGCCCCATGTCTCCTCTACAATTGTGCATTCTGGGAGACCTACGGCCGGGGAGAAACTATTTTTCAAAGCCGGGCACTCCTTCCATAGACTCCCATGTTAAACATCAGTCTAGTCATGGGCACAGTGAAGCATGGGCACAGTGAGGCATGGGCACAGTGAGGCATGCAGATGGACACCCTAGGCTTATACTCGAGTCAATAAGTTTTCCCATTTTTTGGGGGTAAAATTAGGTGCCTTGGCTTATATTCGGGTCGGCTTATACTCGAGTATATACAGTACTTGTCCTGCGGCTGCCTCTCTGAGTCTCTCTCTCAGTTTCTCACATCAGCCGATCAGCGGCGCCGAGAGAGAGACTCGTCTAATGTAGTTACGCGGCGCACTGACACAATACCAGGAGCGGAGGAGGTGGGTGGAACCTCTTCCCTGCACTCATTGCTAACGCCTGGGCCGCTTGGCGTATAGCAACGAGTGACGTCAGTGAGTCACATCGGGCCGCTCTGCGGGCAGGTGCGATAGCGTGCAGCTCCACAGACGGGTAAGAAAGCGGGCGGCTGCGCTTGCGGCGCGGTTTGTGGGCAGACCGTGCTGCTCAGTGTGTTGGCAGCGCAGGTGAGAGTGAGAGAGCAGGCTCAGTGTGGCAGCTGGCCAATCGGCTAGCCGGGAGCGGGGGAGCAGAGAGATGAGATCATCTCTCACTGCCCGTGCCTGCCCTACATTCCTGCAGTGACTTCCGCCCTCACTGTGCAGGCAGCAGAGAGAATACATTATCTCTCTGCTGCCTGACTCTGGGAGTCTGGGACACAGCAAGAGACAACCAAAACTACAGGCATGGCAGGCAACGTGGCAAGTGACAATCCGCAAAATGTGTCAGGTGACGTGGCAAATGACAATCTGCATCTGGTGGCAGGCAAGTAACAATCAGCAAGGTGTGGCAGGTGACGTGGCAAGTGACAATCCGCAAGGTGTGGCAAGTGATGTGGCAAGTGACAATCCACAAGGTGTGGCAAGTGACAATCCACAAGATGTGGCAGGTGACATGGCAAGTGACAATCCGCAACGTGTGGCAAGTGACACACTCGGGGCTCCCACTGATTCTGCATTGAACTATTTAATTTTATATTACAATGTAATAATAGAAATAATGCGCTTAAATCATCCTGACACCATAACAACCATGGTGCCGGGATGATTGAAGCGCCGACACCAGCCATTTCCCCGATAAATTTCCCACAAAAAAAACATATTTTTTGGCAGTGCCCCTCCCGAGAAAAGACTCTGGATCCGCCCCTGGTGTTTGCTATATATACACCACGCATGCGTAAAACTACGCACACGTCGCCCGCCCATGACGTTCTAAGTAACATCTTTTCCCCGCCCCTTCTCTTTCGGCGCGCAGACAGATATGGCGGATTCACAGCAGGTGTCTGATAATTCCTCAAATAACGAGGAGGAAACAAGCCCGGAGACTGAGGAAACGTTACGATCAGGGAGGAGATTCAAGGCATCTAATATGTCTTATGCGGAGATGGCGGAGATGGTGGACATATTGCTAAAGTCGGATTATGACGCAAAGCATGGGCCGTATAGCAAACCTAATTGAAGGAAGGCCAAAATCATGAAGAAAGTCGCGAAGAGTCTGAAGAAGAATTTCGTGGTGAAACGATCAAACGAGCAGCTCAGAAAGAGGTGGTCTGACCTCAAACTGAGGGAGCCGGAGCAGTTAAGGAGCATTAAGAGAATGCTTGAAAAAAGTAAGTACTTTTTCCCCATTTTTCCTATTATTGTATTTCACAACTTGCACGTTGCTCCATGTTGTTGCATTTTTCTATTGTACTACCTTACAAAATGTCATCGTTTGAACTTGGTTTGGCACAGTAATCGTTCGTTACAGACATCGTTCGGCCACTATCCTCGATTTTTTTAGATTTTACAGGGTTCAAATAATTTACACAGCTGCATGTTTTTATTCAATAGTTGTTCTTACATTGTTGGCTAGATGATGTGTTTGTAAAGAGAATGAAATGCAAGCTTTAATCAGTGTAAAGGAGAGGACACTCAGCAGCTGGTTCCACATCTGTACTTTTGAGCACTATAGTGTGGGCCACCAGAACCACATTTTTTGGGTGACACACACAGGTGCATAAGTGAATTTTTGGGGTACCTCCATGTGTAAAAAATGTCAGCCAAAGGTGAATAGTCAAGAATATATTTTTTCTAAATAATGTCTTCATCTTGAAATCCGCCCAAACAGACACTTGTCCCCCACTTCCAAGCAATGTATCTTGTTTTATTTTTCAAAAAAGAATTATGTGTGATAACTAGACCTTTTGTTTGATTCTCATAGGGGAGAGAAGACTGGGAGGAGAACACTCCGGGGAGCACAAGAAACCCACAGCTTCTAAACAACCCCTACCCCACCAAGAACACCAACCTGAGGGTGTTGAGGAAGTTGAAGAGGTGGAGGAAGGAGAAGTGCAGGAAAGAGAAGTGGATGACGTTGTGGAACTGGTCACCACAACAGGTCAGTATCTGTCACCACAGCTTCAGGTAAGAGATGTAGGCCTGCAGAGTTATAATTCCTTTTATTTATTTTTATAGGGGATGTAAATGTTGTGGTGAAAGAAAGTACGCGTTTCTCTGCTGACAGTGCCCTACGAATCATCCAGCAAGTGATGGAATGAACTGGACAGAATTAAGCAAAGAATTCATGTGATGGATCAAACCTTTAAGGACATCCTAGATGTTTTGGGGTGAATTGAATAAGGCAACAAAACCCACATTTCTTTTTCGTACATCACGGGACACAGAGCGACTTAGTCATTACTAATGGGTTATATAGATTACCTTCAGGTGCTGGCACTGGCCAATTCCAAACCGGAAGTACCCTCCCCTATATAAGCCCCTCCCATCCGGGAGCACCTCAGTTTTTTGCCAGTGTCTAAGGTGTTGGCCAAAGAGTAACATGTGTTTTCACTGGGCTTGCGTACAGGTTCTTTTGGGCCTTAGTAAGCTGTTCCGGATCCCACCAAAAAAGCTTCATAGCTAAACGGTCGGTACCCGGGCCTTGCAGCAGAAGAGCAAGGTTTTGCCTGTAATGCCTCTCTTAGGAGGGCTGGACCCTGGGATCCAGAGCTCTGGTCATACCCACGACCAAGATGTTGTCTGTGCAGGGTGCTATACAGGTCCAGGGGAGTGGAATCCTTGGGAACCCGGTCCCTGAAGGTTTAATTACAATGCCTGCCGTGATAGGTGAAGTTTGGGCTTCTGTGGACCAAACAAAGTCCTGCGGCGGGGATCAGGTAAGTGGGGGCCCCCAGGAACTTGGTTCTATTGGGGGACCCCCAAGCCTAATTTGTCTTTCTGTCTGTTACCTAACGGTATTCCCGCTAATATCTGTGTATGCCTGTAACTACTGAAAATGTAAAAATTTTAATAGTAGTCAAGAAAAAAAAAAAAAAAAAAGAGGACCGCGGTACCTGTGTTAAACCACTAGAGGCCGCTGTAGTCCATTTTTCTTGTCATGTGGATCTTTGGTTTTCTCAAGTCAAAAGATCCAGGCAGTTGGTAAGTTTCTCTGTGGGAATCCACTTCCTCTGCCCTGTTGCTGCGCTCATCCACCGCACAGGCCCTCCGGCAAAAAGGGCCCTGGCTCCTAGTCCCTGTTTGATTTCGAAAAGGGCGCCAATGGCGCACGGGCGCGTGCACGCGCCTCCTATGAAAAAAAAGGGGCGGGGCGGGTGGATGACGCTCGATGCGCGCCACGGCGCTTCTGCGCATGTGCAGGCGTCCCAGCTTGTATAAAGACACAGTACAAGTGTCAGCTGGATGCAAACAGAGCTAGCAACAAACAGTGGCACACAGAGGCGGTTGATGCAGGCATCCCCATAGAAAGGCACTTTAGTGGACACCAGCTGGTATATAGCAGCAACTGTGTTAGACTATTACCAGCAAAAATTGGTGTATGACGACGGGAATACCTCAGCTTTGTGCTTAAAGGATATGTCGTCCAGACGCTCCGGAAATAGGTCTTCCAGGAAGCCAAAGGGGTCTCCATCGGGCTCTGAGGATATTGGGCATGCTTGTACTGCACCAATCTCCCCTGAGAATTCAGAGGTCAGTAGCCGTAGAAACCCCACAGGAGTGCCTGGTGCTGCGGCTGTCCCCAGTCCACCTGCTCCTGTATATATAACAGAGGAGGTTTTATCCTCAACTCTTGGAGGATTGGAAGAGAGATTAACAGCATTGATCGCTGCTTCCCTGTCACAGGGAAAGCGCGTCCGATCTCCGTCTCCTCCTTCAGAGTGCCTGTTAGTGGAGGAACAGTCCCACACAGAGATCGACCTACCTGAAGGGGATCAGGATGAGGTTGATTCAGTTATGGAGGAATCAACAGTGGAAGAACCTTTCTCAGCATCTCAGGCTGAAAGATTATGGGTTCAGTCTCTGACTAACATGGTCCGATCAGCATTTAAAATGCCTCTGGCGGAACCACCATCCACTACGGTTTCCTCGCTGGGGTCGCTAAAAGCTCCCCAGGCTGTCTGTTCCTTCCCAATCCACCCTTTATTAGAAGGGCTTATTTACCAGGATTGGGAGCATCCTGATAAAATATTTGCTCCCCCCAAGAGATTTCCGGTGATCTATCCCATGGAGGATAAGTTCATAAAAAAATGGAGGGTCCCTACAGTGGACGCAGCCATCTCTTCTGTGAACAAATCACTGACATGTCCAGTAGATAACGTTCCAATGTTCAGAGACCCAATAGATAAAAAATTGGAGTCTTTACTAAAATCTGCTTTCTCTACAGCAAGCATGGTGACACAACCTGCGGTAGCAGCGATTGGAGTCTGCCAAGCAGTGAAAGATCAGTTGAAACAAGTCTTAAGGGACTTACCAGATCAGCAGGCTCTTGCCCTAGCTGACCTGCCTAGAGCCTTGTGTTTTGCGGTGGACGCCATAAAGGATGCAATCCAACAGGCCTCCTGCTTTACGCTGTCTATAGTACATATGCGTAGGCTTCTGTGGCTCAAAAACTGGTCTGCTGAAGCTCCCTGTAAAAAACTGCTGGTTAGCTTCCCATTTCATGGAGAACGCTTATTTGGAGAAGATCTGGACAAATATATCCAGAAAATTTCTGCCGGTAAAAGTTCACTCTTACCGGTTAAGAACAAGGGTAGAAGTCCTTCTTTTAAGAGGCCTACTTCTCCAGTCCCGGGCACATCGGCTGTGAAGCAGTTCCGACGGCCTCCGCGGTCAAATTCAGGGGGCAGAAATCAGGGACAATCACAGGGTAACAAGAAGCCCTGGATCAAGAGAGGTACAAAACCTCCCCCCAAGGCATGAAGCGTTGCCCCCACTCAATCGGGTGGGGGGAAGACTTCAGTTGTTCACAGAGACCTGGCGGGACACCATCAGAGACAGATTGGTGCTCTCCGCAGTAAGTCTGGGATACAAGCTGGAGTTAAAAGGCACTCCTCCTGCCCAATTTATGAGGTCAAACGTGCCAAGAGATCCCCAGAAGAGAGGATCCCTCCTTCTGGCACTAGAACAACTATTGCTCCAAGGGGTAATCATGAAGGTTCCCCTGGAAGAAAGCGGATTCGGGTTTTACTCGAACCTTTTCACAGTCCCCAAACCAAATGGGGACGTGAGGCCCATATTAAATCTAAAAGGGCTAAACAAGTTCCTAAATATCAGGACTTTTCGGATGGAGTCGATCCGATCGTTGGCCACCGCCCTACAAGGGCAGGAATGGTTAGCCTCGATCGACATAAGGGATGCTTATCTGCATATTCCCATCTTTCCGGCCCACCAGAAATTTCTACGCTTTGCAGTAGAAGTGCGCCATTTTCAGTTCAGAGCCTTACCTTTCGGTCTGGCCACAGCACCACGAGTGTTCACAAAAATTCTGGCCCCATTATTGGCCAATCTAAGAACACAGGGTGTAACGATAATGGCATATCTAGACGACCTGCTACTAATAGACCACTCAGTGGAAAAGCTGGAAGTAGCTATTCACAAGACAATCAAGTATCTGGAATATCACGGTTGGATTATCAACCGGGACAAGTCAGCTCTAAGACCAGTCAAAAGTCTGGAATACTTAGGGCTAAGGCTGGATTCAAATCAGAGAAAGATTTTCTTACCTCCAGAGAAGGTGTCGTCTTTAAGAGATGTGACCCACTTAGTGGGTACAAAAAGAAAACCATCCATACGCCTCTGCATGAGGTTGCTGGGAAAAATGGTGGCTTTATTCGAAGCGGTACCCTACGGTCAATTCCATTCAAGGAATTTGCAAAGGGCCATACTGTCAGCCTGGAACAAAAAAGTTCAGGCTTTAGACTTACCAATGTCCCTGTCCCCTTCCGTTCGCAAGAGCCTCCATTGGTGGTTGTTGCCCCAGAATCTGGAAAAAGGGAAACCCTTCAGTCCGGTTTCTTGGAAGGTAGTCACTACAGATGCCAGCCTCATAGGCTGGGGGGCAGTACTGGAGCAATGGTCTCTCCAGGGCAAGTGGTCAGAAGCAGAAAAGGCCCTGCCCATTAATCTCTTAGAGATACGAGCAGCCCGGTATGCCCTAGTAGCATGGACATCCAAACTCCAAGGGTCCCCTGTCAGAATTCAATCAGACAATGCCACAGCAGTGGCATATATCAATCACCAGGGTGGCACCAGGAGTCGTGCAGCCCAGAGGGAAGCAAATTGCATCCTGGAGTGGGCAGAAAAATATGTCCCAGCCATATCCGCGGTTTTCATCCCAGGAGTGGAAAATTGGAGAGCGGACTTTTTAAGTCGCCAACAATTATGCCCGGGGGAATGGTCTCTTCACCCCGAGGTTTTCCAGGCAATATGCCAGCGGTGGGGAACACCGGATGTAGATCTGCTAGCATCCAGATTCAACGCAAAGGTGGACAGATTTGTGTCTCGCACAAGGGATCCTCTAGCTTGCGGCTCGGATGCCCTAGTGTTCCCTTGGGATCAGTTCAAGCTGATATATGCATTCCCACCGCCACAATTGTTACCGCGATTACTCCGCAGAATCAGGGTAGAAAAGAAACCAGTGATTCTGGTGGCTCCAGCGTCGCCCCGAAGGGCATGGTACGCGGAGATTGTAAAAATGTCAGTGAGGAGTCCTTGGACCCTCCCACATCGTCCGGACCTGCTGTCGCAGGGACCGATATACCACCCTTCCTTACCAGCCTTAGGTTTGACGGCCTGGCTATTGAAGCCCACATTCTGAAAAAGAGAGGGCTCTCTAATTCTGTGGTATCTACCATGATCAATGCCAGGAAGCCGGTATCCAGGCAGATCTATTATAGGATCTGGAAAGCGTACATTAAGTGGTGTGAGGCCAAGAAATGGCATCCACGTAAGTACGTGATAGGGAGGATTTTGGACTTCCTACAGTGGGCTGTAGATAGGAAGCTGGCCTTGAGTACTATCAAGGGTCAGATTTCGGCCTTGTCAATATTTTTTCAAAGGCCCTTGGCTTCGCATTCACTAATCAAAGCTTTCATACAAGGAGTGATGCGTAATAGCCCTCCGGTTAGTATTCCCATATGTCCTTGGGACTTAAACCTGGTTCTGTCAGTTCTACAGAAACAACCGTTTGAACCATTGCAACACATTTCCTTGGTTCTTCTCACCAGGAAATTGATTTTCTTAGTAGCCGTTTGTTCGGCTAAAAGAGTATCGGAATTAGCCGCCTTGTCCTGTAAGGAGCCATATCTGGTTGTCCATAAGGACAGAGTAGTATTACGTTCTCATCCAGCCTTTCTTCCCAAGGTGGTATCGAGGTTTCATTTGAACCAAGATGTGGTTCTTCCTTCTTTTTTCCCCAAACCTAGCTCGGTAGAGGAAAAGTTATTACATTCTTTGGATGTAGTAAGAGCAGTTAAAGCCTATCTAAAAGCCACTGCTCAGATTCGCAGAACGGATACTTTGTTTATTCTGCCGGAAGGCCCTAAAAAGGGTCAGGCAGCATCAAAATCCACTTTAGCCAAGTGGATTCGACAGGTCATAATACAAGCCTATGGCTTGAGAAAGAGACCGCCTCCGTTCAAAGTTAGGGCGCACTCCACAAGAGCAGTTGGAACTTCATGGGCAGTGCATCACTAGGCCTCCCTGGCTCAAGTATGTAAGGCCGCAACATGGTCTTCGGTACACACGTTTACTAGATTCTACCAGGTAGACGTTAGAAGTCAGGAGGATGTCGCCTTTGGGCGCAGTGTGTTGCAGGCCGCAAAAGATCCTCATGCCTGATGGCGCCCAGCTTATGTATCCCTCCCCTCATTTGGCATTGCTTTGGGACGTCCCATTAGTAATGACTAAGTCGCTCTGTGTCCCGTGATGTACGAAAAAGAAAAAGGGATTTTTATAACAGCTTACCTGTAAAATCCTTTTCTTGGAGTACATCACGGGACACAGAGCTCCCACCCCTCTTTTTGGGACACTTATTGCTTGGCTACAAAACTGAGGTGCTCCCGGATGGGAGGGGCTTATATAGGGGAGGGTACTCCCGGTTTGGAATTGGCCAGTGCCAGCACCTGAAGGTAATCTATATAACCCATTAGTAATGACTAAGTCGCTCTGTGTCCCGTGATGTACTCCAAGAAAAGGATTTTACAGGTAAGCTGTTATAAAAATCCCTTTTTTTTGTTTGAGATTGTTCTTCCCCATTTTTTAAACTTTTAGACAATCAATCAAGCCAAAATTTGAATATGCACACAGTGTGTCAACATGTGCCATCTGCCATCAGGGGATTTGTACGGGTTTTGGGGGTGCAACCCCTTCCTCGTATCTCAAGTAGGTGAAATGAAGAAGGGGTTGCACCCCCAAAACACGTCCATTGATCACCCCTGATGGCAGATAGCACATGTTGACAATAGGGATCAGGAGTCTAAAATCCCTATTGGAAATGACTTCAAATTGTGTGCATATTCAAATTTTGTCTTGGTCACGGGTGCCAATACTCCATATTAGGACGGCCGGATAGAGAGACATATTTTGTGTAATTGAATGTCTCATATTGCCAAGAGGTATCCAATGTTGTAGTTTGTTGAATGCTACTGATGGTTTTGTCTTTTCTTAAAAAAAAAAAGTCCGGTTTCTGGCCAGCCAAAAAATAATATATACAGTACATAATGTTCTATTTACCATGTGTGTGAATGTGCACAGAGTAAAATGTTTGAACAACAACAAAGTGTAGCTTCTTTTTCAAATACGCTATACCCTTATTTGTGTATATTTTTGTGGTTCCTAGTGAAATGGTTGGTATTTACTAAAGGAAAATACACTTGGCACTACAAATGCACTAAGACAAACTAGGAGACAGGAAAAAAAAAGTTTAAAGATTTAATCAGATTTTTATTTTGTTCTTTCTCCAAGCATATTTAGACATGGCCTGGCATAGGAATTGCCCCCCTACCCGTGAAATATTCCAGATATTTCTGACGAACCTCGCGGGCATTTTGGGGGGGCAAGCCAGAACGGCCAGATTCTAGGCCCGCAAGGGTATTGCCAGATGAAAGTCCTGCCTCAGGCAATATTGAGGCCATATAATTTGGTGATTTTCGGATCAGAAAGTTATGGAGCACATAGCAGCAGAAAACAACATAGTTAATCTTGTACTCCGCCAAGTGAATTGGAGTCATGAAAAGGCGGAACCGACTGGCCATTACCCCAAAGGCATTTTCTACGACTCTTCGGGCCCTGGCCAGCCAGTAGTTGAACACCCTCTTCTCCGGGGGGGGGGGGGGTCCTCTGGGGAAATGGCCTCATGAGGTGCGGTCCCAGTCCGAAGGCTTCATCAGCCAAAAAAACAAAGGGGAGTCCTTCAATATTCCCTGTATCCGGTGGCAATGCAAGGTCATCACTCTGGAGACGGAGGGCAAACTCCGTCTGGCTGAAGGATCCCCCATCTGACATCCGGCCATTCTTCCCCACATCCACATAGAGGAATTCATACCGTGCTGACACCACCGCCATCAGCACAATGCTATGAAACCCCTTGTAGTTGAAGAAGTAGGACCCAGAACGGGGTGGTGGCACGATGCGGACGTGCTTCCCATCAATGGCTCCACCGCAGTTGGGGGAAGTCCCACCGCGTGGCAAACTCCGATGCCACAGTCTGCCATTCCTGTGGCGTGGAAGGAAGCTGTGGAGTCAAACAAGATAAAAAAAAATTAGTACTTTTGCACATAACATTGCAAACAGATTATACTAAAATACATTCTAGCCCAACATCAATCTAAGTTTCCGTTTAATGTGTTTGTAAAAAGTATAATGGAAGCCTCAAGTATCATATTCATATTCATCACCCCCTCTGATGGTCCATTATAATCAAATTTGGGGGGGGGCTAGATGTGTTTGGCAACAGGATAGCATTGCAGTGGCGGTGCGTCCAGAGTGGGCGCTGGAGAGCTGCCCCCTCTCTCCTGCGCCCGTCACTCAGAACAATACATAGGTTCATGCCTTGCATGAACCTATGTATTGTCAATGCCGCCCACTATTCAGGTGGATGGCCCCCTGTTGAGCGACGGCCATATGAATAACAGCGGCAGTTTTTTAGGGGAAATTGCCTATCAGAGCCAGCGGGTCAAATAGGCTTGGCGATTACAGCCTGAGAGATGTAATTGGCTTCATAAAAGTTAACCAGGGGACGCAGGGGGGGGGTGCATTCCTTGGGTAAACACTGACAGGCTCCTCTGCCAATCATGTTCACCAAGTCTGTTTAACGGTAACCTGATTGGCTGATGCAACATCGAGGGCAGGAGAAGACATCAAGGAGAAAAGAAGGATGGCGCTGACCAGAAGAAGGTAAGTGCAGGGCTGGGGGTGAACTGGCTGCATTGGAGGGGCAAACTGGCTGCATTGGAGGGGGCAAACTAGCTGCATTGGAGGGGGCAAACTGGCTGCATTGGAGGGGGCAAACTGGCTGCATTGGAGGGGGCAAACTGGCTGCATTGGAGGGGGCAACTGGTGGTGTTTAATAGGCACAGTCGCAAAAATGAAGGAAAATTCTAGATAAAATTTTGGGGTGTCCCCACAAACATTTTGAGCAGCAGTCGCCACTGCTGGAAAGGTTAGTGAAGTGAAATATGCATGGAGGAGAAAAAAGAGGCATTTCTAAACTTCAGGCATGCATGAGGACAAAGTGGACATTCTCAGCATATTACAATCATGGTAATTAGGGAAGGATGAAAGAAATACAATACATTAGCATACATGAAATACATGTAGCGCTACCCCCAGTTAAGAGAGCCGCTGGTTTGTTTTCTCGGGCCCTGTATACAGCACCGCCAACCCCCAGTAATCTGACTCGACCCACTCTGGCACAGTTAGTCTAGGGTTAACTTCTTATCACTCTCGGGTGTATGATACTCAACAGTTTCTAAATAGGCAGACAACACTCTGAAACAAGAGTATAAATAAGTAATAGCTTACTAAAAGTGGTGGCATAAAAACATGGCATGTAACACATACATGGGCCTGCAGAGCCCTGCATTAATCAGCGTATCAGAAACAGCACTATAATATGGCGCCGCGCAGTATCCACCACGCGGAGCTATTATGGCGTGCGCGCCCTATGGCAAAGTAACACAAACTTTATCATTTTCCCCCACCTATGTCAGGCCTGACAGTGTATGAAATAGTCCCCTTTCCTTAAGGAAGTAAGGTTTTCTTCACCGGCCAGCTTTCGTTGGTGCACTTGGAGAAATGACCAAACTGTAATCCAAAGGGTGGTGGCTTATAGCAACAATATGCAAAACTGGGGGGGGGTAGGCACTTCAGCTCTGTCCCAACTACCGGACCCCCTAAGGAAACACGGTGAGCGAACAGTGGGCCTAGGCAGTCTACAGGCCTGAATACAGCTCAGTCTATGGATATGGGCAGGTGCCCGCTCACCACTCCAGGCGCGATCCCAGCCTGGGTCTTCCACCGCATGTGTCCGTCGCACACAGCGTCTGCAACCGATCGGATCCCCGATCCAACTGGAGTCCTACACCGACGATCCAGGATCCACCCAGGCTCCGCAGGATGGTGGAAGGCTCTTCAGACTTCAGGTAAGGCTTCAGGCCTTACCCCGCAGCAGATCCGCGCAGGATGACTGATTGCTTGAAGCGCGGCGTCCAAAAGAGAGCGAGCTCCACCTCGCCTCTCGCTTAAATAGGCCCTCCCATAAGTCTTTGCGGCGGAACTTCCGCCCTGGGGCTGAATGGGGTTCTGGGTAACGTAGTCCTGGGGCTTTAGGAGAGACCCCGCTACACACTCCCCCCACTTGAACTCTTTGGTCCCCAAAGATAACATAACTTAAATTACAGCTCTGACCACATCTACCAAGTCTTCATATGATGTCGGCAGGAAATTCCCACCAAAAACGAGGCAGCGAACTCCCCTGCCCAGAGGACACATTAACATCAGCATCCTGCCTAACTGTGCCAGAGAGTGAGCTGGGGTTGCCTCCCACCAAATGAACAGTGGGAGGATCATGGTTTTCCATACTCCTTCTGGCAGTAACAGTGTCTTCCGCACTTTCACCCATCTGTGTGTAGGTTAGTCTCCTGGGAGATTTTATTGTCCTCCGCTTCCTCTGTCCTCTTTGGCTTTCTGCTGGAGCAGACTCTTCTTCTGTTGTTAACTCAGGATTTCCCCCTTCCTCTGGAACATCCTGCTCCGGAGCAGGGAGGTACATGGCTTCTCTTGGATCTTCCTCTTCAGGCGGTTCACTGGCACTTTCCCAAGCATCCAACCAAGGACAGGAAGGGATAAACTCTGTCGCTTCTGCATTCAGTATGGAGCTCCGTAAGGATGATGGGCACCCGGTTGACTCCTTCACCGGGGCCCGCTGAAGTTTTCCGGCGGCTTGCGGTTGTTCATCTTCCTCTTTTTGGGACTGGAACACACTCTGGCCGCGTGACCAACTCCTCCACAGTTGAAACAGATCATATCCCCCCTATCTTCCAGGGATGCGGGTGCTGAAGTATTTGGAAACAACTCCTTCCTTGGGCTGTTTCTCTCAGGCGCCGTTGACTCCTTTTCCATCAGGGAGGTCAACATTCCCAGCACTTGGGACATCTGTGACTTTAAGGTATCCACCTCTGCGTCTCTTTCTAAGGTCGTGGCGGCCCTGACCATCACTGGAGGGGGCTGCACCAGCTCGACTGGTTGGCTCCTTTTTTTTCCTCCAGTATAGCTTCTTCTTCTCTGACTACTCGGATCAAGTCAGGGTACTCCAGGCTCTTCCCGTCCTGTCTTGTACGTAGCGCCAGTGCGATGGGATCCAGGGGTTGAGATCCTCTCATGACCTGCTGGACCCGGGCCTCATCCACCTTCTTCAGGTCAATCCCCTTCTTAAGGATCATCTTGTGCAGTATTTTATCTAGGCGCATCATGAACTCTGATAGCTTCTCCCCTGCCTTCTGGTAGCAGTGCTCTAGTCGGTAGGTAAGCTCAGTGATCTTTTCTGTTCCTCCAAACACATTCTGCAGAATGTCCAGATAGTCCTGTGCAACACAGTCTTTCTTGCTCATCTTAAGGTTGCGTATGGCCTCTAAGGCAGGTCCCTTTAAGCTCTCAGCAATCCTCTGCTTCTTTCTGTGGTCTGGGACTTCCCACTCCTCTAAGGCTTGAGTAGCGCCGTCTAACCATTCTTCAAACCCCTCTTCACCTGAGGGTACAGGCTTCCTTCCTGAAAACATCCTGAGTTTTCGGTATCCCGACATTTGGTAATCTGCAGGATCTCTCTTGCATTGCGCTATGATTTCCCCTAGAACCGTGCATAATTCTGTGCTAAGAGCTCCTTGTGGCGACCCAGGATTCATCTCTTTCTTTACATCTTTTAAGTCGGGTGGAGCGCGTATTAACTTAAAGATTTGTTTATCCGTCGTTTCTATGCTCGGCTTCTTGAAGTCTTCTGGGACTCCATCCTTCCACTTCACCAGTACATATGTCATGGGAGGTTCTGATCTGACATCCACTATGTATTAGGGTTGTCCCGATACCGATACTAGTATCGGTATCGGGACCGATACCAAGCATTTGCGCGAGTACTTGTACTCGCGCAAATGCTCCCGATGCTTCACCCGATACTTTTTTTTTTTTGTGGCCGGAGAGGGTGGGAGGAGTCAGTGGCTGGGGAGGGCAGGAGAGAGGGCGGGGGAGTGCGGGCGGAGTCTGGCCGGAGAGGGCGGGAGGAGTCAGTGGCTGGGGAGGGCGGAAGAGGAACGTGCGGGCGGAGTCTGGCTGAAGAGGGCGGGCACAGTCGGTGGACGGAGTCCGCGGGCGGAGAGCGAGTCCCTCACCTGCAGTTGAACCTGGTAAGCTGGCAGGGGTTCAGGGCGCAGCCGCATCAGGATCGGTGACCGGTGCTGTCACATTCGGTCGCCGTCAGCGGCTGAACGTCCCCACGCCCATCTTGGTACACCCTGCACTCGGCTGCAGTAAGCAGCAGCAGACATCTTGTTACACCCAGCCCGAGCTATATGGGCTGGGTGTAACAAGATGTCTGCTGTTGCTTACTGCAGCCGAGTGCAGGGTGTACCAAGATGGGCGTTGCAGCAGTTTTTTTTTTTTTCTTAAATCCTGTGTCATTTCCCCCCCACCCCCCGCAGCATTTCAGTGCCAGCCACCTATCAGTACCCACAAGTGCTACCTATCAGTGGAATCAGTGCCATCTACCAGTGCCACCTATCAGGTGGCACTGGTAGATGCCACTGATTGCACTGATAGGTGGCACTTATGGGCACTGATTGCACTGATAGGTGGCACTTGTGGGCACTGATAGATGGCACTGATTGCACTAATAGTGCAATCAGTGCCATCTATCAGTGCCCACAAGTGCCACCTATCAGTGCCCACAAGTGCCACCTTTCTGTGCAATCAGTGCCACCTTTCTGTGCAATCAGTGCCACCTATCAGTGCCCACAAGTGCCACCTATCACTGCCCACAAGTGCCACCTATCACTGCCCACAAGTGCCACCTATCACTGCCCACAAGTGCCACCTTTCTGTGCCCACAAGTGCCACCTTTCTGTGCCCACAAGTGCCACCTATCAGTGCCCACAAGTGCCACCTATCAGTGCCCACAAGTGCCACCTTTCTGTGCAATCAGTGCCACCTATCAATGCCCACAAGTGCCACCTATCACTGCCCACAAGTGCCATCTATCAGTGCCCCCAAGTGCCACCTATCAGTGCCACCTATCACTGCCCACAAGTGCCACCTATCAGTGCCCATAAGTGCCATCGATCCGTGCCCATAAGTGCCACCTATCAGTCCCCATCTTTCAAACTGTCACATGACATTGAAAAAAAGTATCGGTAATCGGTATCGGCGAGTACTTGAAAAAAAGTATCGGTACTTGTACTCGGTCTTAAAAAAGTGGTATCGGGACAACCCTACTATGTATGCTTTTTGTTGCGGGGACAGTGACATCACTAACTGTTTTACTGCATTTTCTTGCCAGAGCCCTGACAGTTCTATGATCACTACTTCATGCGGATCTGTTTTTACTGCTGCGCACCACTTTACTACTTGTAGTGGGTCCATGCTGGTATCTCTTGGCTGCTATTTGCTGCAACAGGATCCCGGACTCGAGAGCCCCCACGTGTAGCGCTACCCCCAGTTAAGAGAGCCACTGGTTTGTTTTCTCTGGCCCTGTATACAGCACCGCCAACCCCCAGTAATCTGACTCGACCCACTCTGGCACAGTTAGTCTAGGGTTAACTTCTTATCACTCTCAGGTGTATAATACTCAACAGTTTCTAAATAGGCAGACAACACTCTGAAACAAGAGTATAAATAAGTAATAGCTTTACTGAAAGTGGTGGCATAAAAACATGGCATGTAACACATACATGGGCCTGCAGAGCCCTGCATTAATCAGCGTATCAGAAACAGCACTATAATATGGCGCCGCGCAGTATCCACCACGCGGAGCTATTATGGCGTGCGCGCCCTATGGCAAAGTAACACAAACTTTATAACTTTCCCCCACCTATGTCAGGCCTGACAGTGTATGAAATAGTCCCCTTTCCTTAAGGAAGTAAGGTTTTCTTCACCGGCCAGCTTTCGTTGGTGCACTTGGAGAAATGACCAAACTGTAATCCAAAGGGTGGTGGCTTATAGCAACAATATGCAAAACTGGGGGGGGGTAGGCACTTCAGCTCTGTCCCAACTACCGGACCCCCTAAGGAAACACGGGTGAGCGAACAGTGGGCCTAGGCAGTCTACAGGCCTGAATACAGCTCAGTCTATGGATATGGGCAGGTGCCCGCTCACCGCTCCAGGCGCGATCCCAGCCTGGGTCTTCCACCGCGTGTGTCCGTCGCACACGGCGTCTGCAACCGATCGGATCCCCGATCCAACTGGAGTCCTACACCGACGATCCAGGATCCACCCAGGCTCCGCAGGATGGTGAAAGGCTCTTCAGACTTCAGGTAAGGCCTAAGGCTTCAGGCCTTACCCCGCAGCAGATCCGCGCAGGATGACTGATTGCTTGAAGCGCGGCGTCCAAAAGAGAGCGAGCTCCGCCTCGCCTCTCGCTTAAATAGGCCCTCCCATGAGTCTTTGCGGCTGAACTTCCGCCCTGGGGCTGAATGGGGTTCTGGGTAACGTAGTCCTGGGGCTTTAGGAGAGACCCCGCTACATACATAAAATGTGATGTTAATGGAGAAAACTTACCCTAATATAGTCCTCCTGCAGGACTTGGATAATGACAGAACAGGTGTCTGGGATTATTAGGCCCAGAGCCTGGGGGGAGATGCCTGTTGTGAACTTCAAGTCCTGCAGACTTCTGCCTGTCGCCAGGTAACGTAAGGTGGCGATGAGCCTCTGCTCAGCACTGATGGCTTCCCGCATAACGGTGTCCTGCCTGGTAATATAGGGGGACACCAAAGCCAAAAGATGCTGAAAAACGGGGTCATACATCCGCAGAAAATTCCTGTAGTCCTCAGGATTATTCTCGACGATCTCCCGCAGCAGAGGCATATGAGAGAATTGGTCCCGCTGGAGCAACCAATTCTTGGTCCATGAACTCCTCCTCACCCCGTTCATGGACTGGTCTTGGTCCAAGACAAGCAGACCAACACCAAGCGCACGCACAGCACGAACTCGACGACAAGAACATACCCGCGACATGGCTAGGAGACGGTCGTCTGATCAGAACGTACAGAACAGAACGCACTTAAGAACAGCAAGGCCTATGAAGAACGAACTGAAATTCATAAACGAACGGGCAAGAACGCACTGTAAAACAGATATGACCTGCCTACACGCCCTGAAAGACAAGATACGAACCCACAAGCACAAACTGAACCGCAGAAAACGAACTGAAAGCACGAAGACTGAAAAGCGCGAATCGTCTCTTCCCAAACTTTTACTTCACAAGCGGTAACACGAGATCAGCAAAAGCAGCCCAAGGGGTGGCGCCAGTGAAATCGATCTTCCCCTTTATACTGCCGTCGTACATGCTGGACGTGACCGCGCTGAACAACGACGAGATTTGGAATTGTCAGTGTGTACGCATGGAAAGTTTGACGAGAAACTCGTCAAGGTTGACAAGAATCTCGTCGAGAAAAACAACGTGTTTTTAACGACGAGAAACTCGGTCGTGTGTACGAGGCTTTAGTTTCATTCACCAGACATGTCTTCATACTAATATATGAGGTTATACTCATACACTTGTGAGTATAGTGGTCATTGAAGGATATAAAGGATACATTTCAGTGAAAAATACACTACACATGTAATTTTAGAGCACACAGATGCAATATTTGACCCAATTGTTTTGGTAAAATATAAAAGATGAGGTTGTGCTGCGTAAATAGATACCCAACATGTCCTTCCTTATAATTGTGTGTCATTAAAATGATGAAAAAGTTTGGTACTCAAATACATCCCATAGATGACACTTTAACCCTTCCGCTGCCATGGATGTCTTACTGACCTACAGAACTAATGTCCCCCTCTGCAGCATCACCCCCCCCCCCCCCCCACAGCAGAGGAAACTGAAATGTTTGTTTTCCTCAAAGGGTTGTTTCATGACATCAAAGTGTCACTTCATCAGGACAGGTGTAAGAAGACGATATAAAAATAGGGAATGAAGTAAAAGTCCAGTATATCGTATTATAAAGACCCAAGTCAGATACAATTCATGGACATGACTGAGATTTATAACATTTAGGATCTGTATTATGTTCGACAAGGTGAAGAGATATATGGAGAGGATGATCAATACATGGAGAAATCAATCTATTCTATCATATAAGGAAATTAATAGATCAATAAAGGACATCAACCAATCAATAAGATCCATTTCATGTGATAGATTTATAATTCTGTGCACTGGTTATGTTGGAGGATCAAACAGTGATTACTGGATATTGGAAACATTCCTATTGATCTAATGATTGGTGGCATGGATTCCTGATTGATTATTGCTGGGAATAACGTCCAATAAAAATGAAGATTTGATGGATTATTGATATAAAAATCTCTTCATATTCCATGGAATAAATATGTGTAAAATAGTTTTGGATTGGATGTAATAAATCTCTAAAAAAGACTTTGTGGCGTTTGTTAGAACTTTTCTATTCCTCTCTAGGTCTGGATTTCAGGAAGAAGAAACAATTCCTCCAATTTCTGTTGGATGGTGAGGAGGGGGAGGGGTTTGGGGTAGTTTTGTACATAGAGGAGGTAATATAGAGAATCCGGCTAGTAATTGATGAGTGGAGATTTCACTGAGAGTTCCATTGAAGAGAATTCAGGGCTGGTGTGCACTGCTGGGGCCCGGAGTGTTCTGATTGGACCACCACTACACGTGTCATATTAATCTGGGGGTGTGCACTGCTGGGGCCCGGAGTGTTCTGATTGGACCACCACTAAATGAGTCACATTAATCTGGGGGTGTGCACTGCTGGGGCCCGGAGTGTTCTGATTGGACCACTAGTACACGTGTCATATTAATCTGGGGTGCGTATTCCTGGGGAAACTTGTAAGTTCTGTATATAATTGTATTCTATTGTGTATGTATTGCACACCGCCCTCACTGTGCACACAGCACTAATAATATTTTCATTGCATGTTTGCATTCTTTCGAGTCCTGATTAGAATTAGCCTGCCTATGTTACGCCCCTTGTTACCATACAAGTACAATTGTAATATTAATGTGATACCTACGTAATCATGTGTATAAAAATCTTCAATTGCGTCATAAGGCAGACCAGTTATTTGGAAAGAGGCTGCGTGTATCTTTTGTGTCTGTTCCCTACTGCAGTAGTTATTCTTAATTTGGAACCACTAATTAATATGAGGATAGGAGTTGCCTATCTATAAAATGTCCACCTCAGGTGGCGAGCCAGCCAGGAGGTGATTTACAGGTGACCTTGAGGATCCGAAACGAGGAGCTTGAGACGATCCGGGCAGATAATAATCTGGCAGAGGTAAGCCTTTTGCTTACATTTGAGTTACCAGACTTCCTTGATCGGTAAGGCATTTTCAGGACAAAGGGTACCTATTTTACGCCCCTTAATCGAACTGTATTGATTGGTGGTTATATGTTATGTTGTCACTGTCTACTGTCCATCGGATTGTTATAGATGAGAAAGGGAAGAATAGTGCTGTTCACAGGTATATGTAGTACATCTGCTAGATAAAGTAGTTTAGAGGCAAGAGGGTATAGGCACAAGTAGATGTGACCTCCTCCTTTGCGCTCTCATGAAAGAATGTAGCTGGGATGAGAGATCAGTGATAAGCTGGAAGGACACCCTGCCATCTTCATTTTTTTTAGACAAAACATTTATAACAAAATGTGCCGGGTTAATTAATCTAATGATAAACAATGTGATGACAATTATTTTTGAATCCGTTTTCCAAACATGGTAAAATGAAGGTTACATTTAACCGCGTGTTACACAAATTGAGTATCCTTTGATAGTGGAAACATTTAAAAAAGAGAAATTAAGTAAAAATGTCCTCATTTAAGGAAATATGTGTGTGTGTGTGTGTGTGTGTATCTATATATACAGTATATATATATATATATATATATATATCTATAATTAGAATTAGGATTAGGATGTGATTATTGAGATTATCATTTGAGAATTCATTTCTGATATGAGTTTAACAATTTTATTAATAATATAGATTTTGTAATTGGTTTAGACAACATTTGGTTGGAAATGAAATCCAGGTTATTGGGGAAATTTTGTAAAATGGGATTAGTTTAGATTAAGATAACAATTTTGTAATTTTACATTTCTACAATAGCCCTTATTGAGAAAAAAAAATTAAGATGAGGTTGTTAATTGGAATACAGCTGCCATAAAATGTAACAAAGCCAAGATGGATGGGATACAAGAAGTTGGTCTGATAATAACTTGATGTGCGGTCCATGATGTGAGAGTAATAATAAATAAAATGTAAATATAACAGACCCATCACATCAAGTTCACACACCCTGTTAGGATAGATGCCACCTGCAGCCAGTTGTTTTATAGTTTTTGATCTGGCTGAGAGCTTTTTGTTCTGTCATATAGAGATTGTTGTTCCTTTTTGTTTTTATTTTTAAAATCCAAAGCAGAATGTGTGGTTTGTGAAATGATGTTCCCCTTTTTCCTTGTAAGTGCCGTGATATAAGCAGAACACTTTGGATTTATTGGACATCTCTGCAGGACCGCAGGTTATTGTTATCATTTATTATATTATGACATCAGGAAAATAATGTCAGATGGAAACTAAGGACTTGGGTTATCTCGCTAAAACTTACAACAGAGCAAGCAATGAGAAATTATAATATTGGCAGGAAAAAGTTGTCTTTTTGAAACATAAAACTGAAGTTCTTACACAAACTGCACGATAGAAAACAAGCCATTGTAATATATTTATGTAAGCTGGACCCAGTAATGAAGGTTCACCCCGATATATCAGAGCTGTAGCTTTATGCAAAGGTGCTATTAGACAAAGTTACAGACATTATTTTGGTCAAATATTACATTTTTAATGGTCCCACATTCTGCGCAGCAAATATACAGCTAACTAAATGTCTAATAAAAGGTTCAAAATATGAATTTGTTTTGGTACAAATCTAACAATGAAAAATGTGTTCATTTGTATCCAGCCACCTTATTGCCTCTATTGGAGGAGGCTGGAGACAAAGAAAACCACATGTGTTACATTAATGATGTAGGAATCAGCTGCTGTGAGCCCAGTGCAGGACACACTCCCTAAAGACCCAGATATTTCATTTTTTGTAGATTTGATCCCGGGTTTTATACCGAGGATGCAGTTTATCACCCAGAAGGATACTCTGTATTCAGAGTCATTGGATCCTTTTCCCCAGCTCAAGAAGCAGACTTCCATGTTTTAGCAAGCCTGTGAGCTATTAAAAGAGTATATATATTTATATAGAGAGCTTTTGGTTCCATTTGAAGGGCCAGTTTACTTCAGCAGGTAAAACAATCAAGCATGTTAAGTTAAATTGATTGGCTGTTTTCAGCCTTCCAGGTTCTTGCTGAGGTAGCCATTCTAACATTAAAACTCACATATGGAAGCAGACCAGGAGATTAAGGATGCTGTAATACAGCCCCGGACACTTGATGGGTCTGTGCAACTCACAGATTCCACCCTAGTTCTGGCCCTGTATAGCTGTGATTAATAATTCAACTTTAAAGCGGAGCTCCCCTGAAAAAAAATAAAAAAAATAAAAGCCAGCAGCTACAAATACTGCAGCTGTTGACTTTTAATATTAGGACACTTACCTGTCCTGGAGTCCAACGACGTCGGCAGCAGAAGACGAGCGATTGCTCGTCACTTTGCTGCCCCCACCACCATCCTCGGTGAGGGAACCAGGAAGTGAAGCCTTGCGCGAGTCGCGCTGCGCCGTTCTCACTGGTCCCGGTTGTGTTCTGAGACCCGAGTGTCTCCCAGAACACAACGGGTATTCTGTGGGAAGTGACATACTACCCGCAGAATACCCGCAGAGAGGACTCCCGGAAGTGGGTGCAAATACCTGTCTTAGACAGGTATCTGCACCCCCCTCCCCCTGAAAGGTGCCAAATGTGACACCGGAGGGGGGGAGGGTTCCGATGAGCGGAAGTTCCACTTTAGGGTGGAGCTCCGCTTTAAGGACCCCAGAAAGAGAAGAACAAGTGGTCCACAGGGGGCAACTTCTTATGAAACAGGACTTTGGAAAAATTTGATCTTTTAAGTCTGCCAGCCACTTTTTTCCCTCCAGCTTGACACATGGACCGTGTCTTCAGTCACAAGCAGTTATGGCTACCCTAGTAAATGAACATGGGATAGAGACAGGGTTCACCACAGTTGTTTTTATAATATACCACTTCTTGTTTTACCTGTTACCAAGGTGTTTTCAAAAGCTGAACATCCCTTCCAGAGATTACAAAAAGTTATATCCAGATGCCCAAGTCAGGATCTTACAAGTATGCATTTTGTCTGTATGGACCTGTTTTCTGGATGTTTAGTGGCAAATGCTACTGCAAAGGCCCCAGTAAAAAGTGTTATGAGAAGTAGTTTGTAAGTACAGAGTGCCAGAATCTACAGAGAGAAACAGAGGAAATCATTTTTATAGGAGAGTCCTTACCAGAAGTTTTGAGGTTTTATTTTTACACCCCCCTACTGTCTACAATGTAGTAGAAAAAGTAGAGTAATAAACTAGAAAACTTTTGCCTGAATGTTTTCTTATATTTTATCAAGCCCTTAAGGGGATGTTGGACTCTCTCCCTATGGGATTTTGTTTGGGAGTGTGGTACTCGCTTATATTTTTTGTTTCAGCAGCTGAAGTCCTCCATTCGGATCTCACAGAGAATTTTGCTGATCTTTTAAGGTTTTTGACAAACTCATTTATGTGTTTCCCCCCCAATTCCAGATCCTAAAAGTTTGTAAGGATCTAAAACTAAAGCCATGTGACTTGTGGATTATTAAGAGACATTTATATATAAGGAAATGTTTGGAGACTCAATATAGAAGAAATACTTAGTACTACGAATGTCACTAATAAAAAGACTGCAGATTTAGAAAGCCTAATGAGGAGACTAGGACATAATATGGAAAAAAAGGTGAGCCTATGGTGGGATGTTAAAACCTTTGAAACATACCTTAAAGAGAGTATTGTCCCAAGGAGGTTGAAATGGGATATCCCTCCAAACGATGGGCTAATGGACCCAGAATCAAATGATGAATGATTCAAATTTTTTTATGAAAGAGGCCTAGAGATATTAAGGTTTTTATTGCAAAGGAAACAAAGAAAGACCAAGAAGATTGATCAGAATATTGCCGAAATAAAGGAGGAACTGGAAGTACATAAGGATACAGCCGAGTTTAAAACACTCACAACACAGCTTAATAAAGACCTCACTAAGAAAGATAGAGAAGTACAACAGAGGAAAAGTAAGAAATATGTCAGAGATATAAATGATTTCAAATCTGACCAAGTTTTCAAATGGCAAAGCCAACTTGGCAGGACAGACCCCTATATATACATATTCAACACCTGAGAAAGTTAAGCCGTGTACACACGATCGGATATCCTATGGTTTCTAGTCCGATGGCTTTTTCCATCGGAAATCCGATGAAACTGTTTTCCATCAGTCTTGCCCCCACACACCATCAGTCAAAAAACTGACCGCACCAAAACGACGTGACGTACAATACGTACGACGGCGCTATAAAGGGGAAGTTCAAATCTAATGGTGCCACCCCTTGGGCTGCTTTTGCTGATTTCATGTTACCGCGTGTTAGTAAAAGTTTGGTGAGAGCCGATTTGCGCTTTTCAGTCTCCGTGCTTTGCAGATGGTTTCCTGTTGTTCAGTTTGTGCTTGTGGGTTCGTATTTGTTATTCAGTGCGTGCAGTCAGGTCGTTACTGTTTTGCAGTGCCTTCTTGGCCACTCGTTACTGTTACCTTGCTGTTCCTCGGTGCATTCTGTTTGAGTTCGTTCTGACCAGCCGACCGGTTTAAAACCATGTTTGAAGTTCGTACTCGTTCTAGAGCTCGTGCTGGCTATGGGCTTGGTGTTGCGGTTAACACTGTAACCCGAGTTCAGTCCGTGAACAGGGTGAGGAGGAGTTCATGGACCAAGAATTGGTTGCTCCAGCGGGACAAATTCTCTCATATGCCTCTGCTGCGGGAAATCCATGAGAATAATCCTGATGACTTCAGGAATTATCTTCGGATGACGGACCCCGTTTTTCACCGTCTGTTGGATTTGCTGTCCCCCTATATCACGAGGCAGGACACTGTGATGCGCCAGGCCATCACTGCCGAGCAGAGGCTTATTGCCACATTGAGATTCCTGGCGACAGGGAGAAGCTTGCAGGACCTTAAGTTCACAACAGGCATCTCCCCCCAGGCTCTTGGGATCATTATCCCTGAAACGTGTTTGTCACGTACCTGATGGTAGTGAGCCCGAATTGCAG
Organism: Rana muscosa; assembly: GCA_029206835.1. Classification (NCBI taxonomy): domain Eukaryota; kingdom Metazoa; phylum Chordata; class Amphibia; order Anura; family Ranidae; genus Rana; species Rana muscosa. Next base: position 2,348,865 of record JARGYO010000019.1, read on the forward strand.
GGGATGGCCTCCCTTACGGCCCCCACTCCCGGCCCCCTGGTAAGGTGACAGTTGGCACAGGAGTAAGGAGTGGCACGGGTGCCTGGCAGGATCAACTGTGGTGAGGTGGTGATTCAGACACCTGGAAGCTTCCTTGCAGAATACCGGAACTGGAACGGCTAGCAGGCTGGATTGGAAGTAGCACAGCAGACAGGATCAGCTAGCAGGCAGGTTCAGCTTAGCAGGCTGGATCGGTCTCGCAGACTGGATCGGAAGCAGCACAGCAGACTGGATCGGTCTCGCAGACTGGATCGGAAGTAGCACAGCAGACAGGATCAGCTAGCAGGCAGGTTCAGCTTAGCAGGCTGGATCGGTCTCGCAGACTGGATCGGAAGAAGCACAGCAGACAGGATCAGCTAGCAGGCAGGTTCAGCTTAGCAGGCTGGATCTGAGACAGCTCAGCAGACTGGATTGGTTAAGCAAACTGGATCGGAACCAGGAACAGGGTAGTAAAACAGGCCGGGTCAGATATCAGGCGGGCAGCAGAAGTACAGGGTGCAGGCAAAAGGGTAGTCGCAACAAGCCGGGGTCGGGTGCAGGCAGATAACAGGTTGGTCAAGGTAAGCCGGGTCTTAGCACGGGTATGGTCTCAGATCAGGGTTAAGCACACAACGCTGTAGAGCAGACAGCAGGGACTGTCTGTAATTGACAGATTTAAATAGTCTCTCTGGCGCCACCCGCTGGACGCACGCGCGAAAGGAGACCAGGAAGTCCGGGGCGCCTGTTTCTGGCAGGATCTCCATGACAGTGTTCTGCCATCATCCAGGTCCTGCAGAAGGACTATATGAAGGTAAGTTTTCTCCTTTAACATCACATTATATGTTTTTATTGTTTGCTAATGTATTGTATTTCTTTCCTCCTTCCCAAATTACCCTGATTGTAATATGCTGGGAATGTCCCCTTTCTCCCCATGCATGTTTTTACTTATAATGGCCTTTTTTTGGGACTACATGCCTATTTCCCTTCTCTAACCTCTCCAGCATGCTATCCTGGGCCCAAACACAGCTAGTTTTTTACTAACGTTTTTTTTGTCAGCGCCATAGTAGTTTTGAACCCCTCCCCCCCCTAAAATGTGTCCAAATGTTCTAGTTCTCATTCAAGTTCAGCAGAGTGGTAGTGCCTTTTTTTGGGGGCAACACAAAATCAGCTATAACACCCCCGCCCTTAGAATATTTTCAAATGTCCCCTCAGCGGGGGTGAGTCATCGTAAAAGTGGGCCTTCTATTTTTGTGTTTAAATATTCCTTAAAATAATAAATGTTATACTGATGTTGGTCAACAATGTCTTTGTGTAATCTGCTTGCAATGTAAAGTGCAAAAGTACTAATGTATTATTTTTGTTTGACTCCACAGTTTCCTTCCACACCACAGGAATGGCAGACTGTGGCTGATCAATTTGCCAGCGGTGGGACTTCCCCAACTGTGGAGGGGCAATTGATGGCAAGCACGTCCACATAGTGCCGCCACCCCCGTTCGGGGTCATACTATTATAATTATAAAGGTTTTAATAGTATAGTGTTAATGGCGGTGGTGTCGGCACGATATGAGTTCCTGTATGTGGACTTGGGGAAGAATGGCCGGATGTCCGATGGCGGAGTGTTCGCTCAGACGGAGTTCGCTCACCGTCTGCACTCTGGGGGTCTGGCACTGCCTCCAGATGCAGACAACGTGGATGGACTACCGTTTGTTTTTATCGCGGATGAAGCATTTGGACTGGGACCACACCTGATGGCGCCGTTTCCCCAACGCACCCTCACCCCGGAGAGGAGGGTTTTTAATTACTGACTGTCCAGAGCCTGAAGAGTTGTGGAGAATGCCTTCGGGATAATGGCCAGCCGATTCCACCTGTTCCAGACAGCTATCCACATGGCGGAATACAAACTCAACCACATAATTTACTGCTGCTGCATTTTGCACAATTTCTTAAGACATTTCTCTACTACATATCTTTCTACAGTTGGGCCTGAGGCCGGTCCATCTGAGATGAACATTCTGACCGGCCTGGACACTGCTTGTACTGGCCTGGCCCCCAAAAGTGCCTGTGAAGTACGTGATAAATACGTTGAGTACTTCACGGGTAGGGGGGCCATCGCAATGCCAGACCATATCTGACCTTTTTATTAAAAAAAAGAAAAGAAAAATATATATTTGAAAAACTTGTTTTGTCATTATTGCTTTTTTTCTTTTTTATTATGTGTCTCCCAGGTTCTTGTAGTGCCAAGTGTATTTGCCTTTAGTAAATAGCCACAATTGTCACAATAAAAAACATGGAATTTGCATTTTCAGAACTGCTATTGAGCATAGAAAGAACAAGCCACATGTTTTTGAGTGTCCAAGATATTTTTTACTCTGTGTACCACAGGTGCGTTTTTTTTTTTAAGAAATACAATGTAGAAATTTTTACCTCCACATTTTGGAGAATAATAATATTTTTGGCTTCTTTTTTGTGTGCATAAACATGCATGGGTCAAAATAGGAAACATTTAAAAACAAGGGAACTTACAAAGTTCAACATGAAAACAAGAAACCTGAGATGGGGTGATGTCACCCCTGAACCATCCCAAATGTGAAGATGCACACATTTTTTTGTTGGTCAAATGGGTATTTTCAAAGTGATCCCATGGCTAAAGTCAACATGTGCTATCATGGGGGATCAATGGATGTGCTTTGGGTGTACAAACCCTTCCTCTCACCTACTAGTGAGGAAGAGGTTGCACCCCCAAAACAGGGACATAGATATCCTGTGACGGCAGATAGCACATGTTGACACACTGTGTGCATCTTCAAATTTTGGCTGGTGGGAAAACAAGTGCAAATGTTTTTTTCAAAAAAATCCAAAAAAACTGGGGGGGGGGGGGTCAGGCTGTTCGCCCCAAAATATCTATAATGTTTTTATATTTTTGCTCAATCACATTCATCCTATTCCTCATAATGGCCATTTTGCTACTACATTCCATTATTTCTTGAATAATTTTTTAGGCACTAGCACTTGAGAATGGAGGAGTTGGAGTTTCTGACACACCACCACGTTCATCCCCTAAAAAAATAAGTGTTTTTAGAAATATGCAGGCCTACATCTGTATTTACCTTGAAGTTGTGACAGACACTGACCTGTTGTGGTGATAAGCTCCACCTCTCCTTCCTCCACCTCTCCTTCCTCCACCTCTCCTTCCACCACCTCCGATTCCTCCACATGCTGATCTTGGGGTGCTTTTGGATCTTGGGGGTGTTTATGTGGTCTGTGCTTCCTAGGCTCCTCAGATTGGTGTCCTCCCAGTCTCCTCTCCCCTATGAGAATGAAACAAACAAAAGGTATCCTTTAGCACACAGAGATTTGAGGGCAGAAATTGTAAACATTGCTTGGAAGTGGGGTCCAATTGATATTTGGGGCTGAATTCCAAGATGAACACATGAGATCTTGAGAATTCAAAAAAGCAGGAATACTTTTTTTTTGGGCCAAAATAACACACTTGGAAACACCCCAAGGTATCCACTGGAGCAGCTGTGTGTGACACCCTTAAAAAGTTGGTGAAAGAACACAGTAAAAATAAAAGCTTACTTTTTTCTATGATTTTGATAAGCTTCCTACACTGTTCCGGCTCCCTCAGCTTTAGATCTGACCACCTTTTACGGAGCTGCTCCTTGGATATCCTGACCCCATATTTCTGATAGAGACTCCTCGCCACTTTGTCCATTATTTGAGACTTCCGGAGATTAGGGGTGTCGTATGGCCCATGCTTCCCATCGTAATCTTTCCTCCGCAGGATGTCCACCATCTCCGCCATCTCAGCAAATGACATATTAGTCGCCTTGTATCTTTTAGTCCTGGATTGGGACGTTCCCGCCTCCGGGCTTTCCTCGTCTGTACTTTCTAATAAAGCACGCACATGTGTCACCGAAATGTCGTCGTCTCCCACTGTGCGCCGAACGAGAAGGGGCAGGGAAATGCAGAAAAAGACCGTCATGGGCAGGCGGAGTTACACGCATGCGCAGGGTATAAAAATGGGAAAGAAGTTATTAGGGTTGCGCGGAGTAAGAACGCCCGGAAGTGCAGAAAAGAAAACAACTGAGGTAAGAAGGGAACTTGGGCCTGCAGTGGCCTATAATGGTTCATGATTGTAAAGGCCTATATTGGGATAAGATTAGGACAATTGAATCCGACCTCTACAGTTTTTTTCTTGTGTTTTATCTTGCAGAAAGTAAAATGCATAAATTAAGGGAGCCTGACATAATGTTGGTGTTCATAGAGAAGTATAAAGAAATGCGCAACCTGTGGGAGCTCACACATCCTTACCACAAGAGTGGTGTACGTCGGACAACTATTCAAAAATTAGCGGAATATATGAAAACCTGGGTCCCAGAGGCTGACTACACTATGATGAACAATAAGATTAACAACATGCGGAATGCTTATAAAGAAAGCTACACAGCAGTCCGCGCTTCTATGAGATCAGGAGCAGCAGCAGACGAAGTAGTACAGCCCAAGCTGTGGTACTACAAGCATCTGCAATTTCTGGAAGACCAGATTGATGCCAGGGAATCACTTTCCAGCCTTCCCTCAACCCTTCCTTCCACCCTTCCCTCCAGCGTTACTTCCACCCTTCCCTCCAGCGTTGCTTCCATCCTTCCCTCCACCCCTGCAGAGGGGGAGGAGGAGCCGCCTGAGCTTGAAGAGCCGGATCTGCGCATCTTCAGCCAGGTATAGTATTTTCTAACATATTTATTGGCCTCAAAGTACTATTGTGATGAACTATATTTATTCTTCACAAATTATAAAATTACCAAAAAATAAATAAAAAATGTGGACATAAATGATTGGTACAGTATATAAAAAGAACGGGGTCAGAATGAAAGTCTTTTCAATTTATTGAACAATCAAATTGCAACAGTCATGAGATAAAAATTGTGTGTGATTTGATTCCACAAAATATCAAACTATGTCCCTTTTTTCTACACAGGATGAGGCCAGCCAGGAGGAAGAGGCTCAGGAATGTGGCAGGCAGGAGGAGGCAGGGCCAAGTGGCTCGCAACAGGTCCCCAGGCCTAGTGGCAGCACACAGTCACAAGTGGCTCCCCTCCACGTCAGACCGAAAAAACATCGGCGGATGACACAGGTAGAGGAGGAGTCACTTAAGATAATACGCGACGCTGCTGCCATCATGAGGGCCCCCCTCAACCCTGTTAAGGGGTTTAGTACCTACCTGGGCGAAAAGTTGGTACAAATGGAGGCGGGACAACGTGCCCTCTGTGAGCACCTGATATACACGGCCATACACATGGGGGGGAGGCCACACATCTCTCTCATCTGGCCCATCCTTCTCCTCCTCCTGCCACATTACCACCGAGAGTGGCCCAGCCTGCAAGGGTACGTGGACGGGGCCGTGGAAGGAACGCTGCAGAGAAGCGTGTAGGGAACACTGCAGGGAAGCGTGGAGGGAAGTGTACAGGGAAGAGCAGAAGGTGATTCCCTGGCTTCGAGCTGCTCTTCCAGAAGTTGCAGTTTGATGGAGTACCACAGCTTGGGATGACGTATGTCTTCAGCTGCTGCTCCTGATTTCATTCTGTTGTTTATTTTATTGTTCATCATAGTCATGTCTGCCTTTGGGGTCCAATGTCGTCATATATTCCACTAATTTTCCAATTGTTACCCTTCGTGTTTATTTATATATTTTGCCAGAATAAATGGAGATTTGATTTCAGCTAAAATACTTGCCTGATGTGTTTTTATTGTGAGTAGCAATAACATTTCATAAATACAATGTGTAATTAATAACAAGGGACACCAACCTCCATGAGGGAAAAATAAAATAAACATATGTTGTTGTGAGAACTTGACACCAAAAAAAAAGGATTGTAAATCGATTTTAAAATTAGTGAGGTCTGGCTTTAAGAATAAATCTAATTATTCATGAGATTACAACAAACAATAAAGAAATAAGTTTGTCAGAACTCGGGATAAATATCTGCAGCAAAAAAAGACATTTTAAACACCATTCTAAAGAAAAAAACTATGCGCTGCATTAAACGAGGCAATAACTTGCAGAATGACGAATGTGCTCTCTCCATTAGGAACGCTAGTTTTACCAGAACGAACGCTCCCGTCTCCTAATTCAGTCTGAGCATGCGTGGGTTTTTTATTTGATGGACTTGCCCATAGACGATCGGAATTTTCTATCGGTTTGGGATCCATCGGAAAAATTTAAAACATGTTTTATTTTTTAAAACCGATGGAAAAAAGACCGATGGGTCCCATACACGATCGGTTTGTCCGATGAAAAAAGTCCATCGGACTGTTTTCATCGGTAAAACCGATCGTGTGTACAGGGCTAAACCGGTACGCTTTATCACACATTGTGGTCATGTAAATCAATACGCTCCTTTTGTAACAAAATCTTCTCTATCCTATCAGATATTTATGACCAAATCATACTGCCTAACCCCCAGTTAGCCATCCTATACCTAAACATCCACAAATTCACACCCAAAATGAGAGTAGTGATATTACAACTTCTCCTGGCAGCCAAGCTCACTTACGAGACTTTGGAAAACATCCAACTTCCCACCCCCCTCTGATGCCATTATTACTCTCAATCATCAGTGCGAGATGAAGAAATTGTTGGCAATCATTAACTCCACTATGACAGTGTTTAAAGAAAAATGGGTCATATGGCTTTCTAACCCCAAATGTTCAACTAAAGTTTGAGTACTTTGTAATATAGCCCATGCTCTATTCCTCTGTATTGCACTATAATATGGTGACTGGTCAGAATCCTCTCTCCTCTCTCTCTTTTCCCTCTCCCTTCCTTCCTTTTCCTCCTCCCCTGCCCTTCTCCAGCTTTACTTCCCATCCTCTTTTTGTTCTGTTTAAACTACAGCGAATACACCTTTTTTATTGTACAAGTGCCTTACATTTTCATGTTCTTCTCCTATGGTTATATTAGCTAGATTTATTTGAGCCTACTCTGTTACGAGGTTATATGTATGAACAGGGCCGCCATCAGGGGGGCACAGGCAGTACACCTGTAAGGAGCCCGGAGGGCAACCCCCCTTTTCTTGTATGGGGCCCAGAGGTCCCCAGGGGCCCAGATGGCAACCCCCTTTTTTTATATATATATATATATATATATATTATTATTTTTTTGTAAGGGGCCCAGAGGTCCCCAGGGCCCCGGATGGCAACCCCCCTTTTTTTTTGTTGTTTTGTTTTTTGTTCGTCAGCACCCAAAGCCCCCCCGACCTCAACAATTTGCGGCGACAGCACCCCCGCTTCTCAATTTGCGGCAGTCCCCTGCCTCTTAATTTGTGGCGGCAGCACACCCCCGGTTCTCCTCTGCTTCAGGGGGCCCATGCCTGAAGCTGTGTAAGGGGCCCCAGCTACGGTATGCTTTATGTTTGTAATACTTTATTCTGCTTCAATAAACATTGACAATAAAAGAAAGCTCTATTTGGGGGGGGGAAGACAAAAATTTAATTTGGGTACAGTGTTACATGACTGCACAATTGTCCTTCAAAGTGTGAGAGCACTGAAAGATGAAAATTGGCCTGGGCAGGAGGGGGGTAAAGTGTCCGGAATTGAAGGTGTTAAACATGTGGGCACAAAATAATGCAAAACCAGCTCTGGCAGTGAAAGGGTTAAATGATAAGTTCACCTTCGGGAAGATGTTACATGTTCCTGTTCCTGCAGCGGCTCAGCGATCCGAGTCCTCTTTGTGACAGCAGTGCAGGGAGAAGTTCCCCATACCGGCTGTCACTTTATGAAAAGAGCGCGGCAGTGCCATTCATTCACAGAGTTCTGTCCTTTGCCAATGTTGGCAGTTTTCAACGATTTCCCACACCACTGCTGAGCTCTCTGGTAGATGAGGGACAAGTAGATTGTCATAAGGGACAAGGAGATTGGGACCCCAATTTAGTCCTTTGGACAAGTTGTTTTTTCTAAAAATGTCCACACCCCTGGAACTGTTTCTTACGTGATGAAGATCAGCCATGGAGTATATCTGAGGTGTATATCAGGGTGTGCTTCTTCCCCACGTTAGAGCAACATTCATATACAAGACATTTCCCGCACTCAAGGCACTAATACACCTCAAGGGTTGTGTGGGATCCCTGATGTACAGGAAGACAGGACTTCAGTGAAAAACATTTCCCGCACTCAGGACAGGAATACGGCTTCTCCCCTGTGTGAGATCTCTGATGTGTGTAAAGATTGGACTTCACTGAAAAACATTTCCCGCACTCAGGACAGGAATATGGCTTCTCCCCTGTGTGAGATCTCTGATGTCTGTAAAGATTGGACTTCACTGAAAAACATTTCCCACACTCAGGACAGAAATACGGCTTTTCCCAAGTGTGAGATCTCTGATGTATGACAAGGTCTGATTTTTGTATAAAACATTTCATGCACAGGAATGTGGCTTCTCCCCCATGTGAGATCTTTTATGCACATTAATGCCGCATACACACGATCGTTTTTCATGCCGTTAAAAATGGCATTTTTAAAAATGGGCATTAAAACCGATCGTGTGTATGCTCCAGAGCATTTTTAACGACGTGAAAAACAGGCATTAAAAATTTCGAACATGCTCTATTTTTTCACGTCGTTTTTCATGTCGTTTTTTTTTTAACGACGTGAAAAACGTATGTGTGTATGCTTTTACGAGGTGGAAAAAAACGCGCATGCTCAGAATCAAGTGTAGCGGGGGTTTAAATCTAGGGGGAGCACCTGGGTGGTAGAATGACCCAGGTTGCACTAATTATAATAGGATTTAGACCGTTTAAGTCGTGGAGGACTCTGGTAGTGTGTTGTTCCCTTTGACCTGTGGGTGGCGCTGTTGTCCCAGGTCGAGGTAGAACCATTGCCACAGTGCTGCACCTTTTTGTCCTGCTCTGGCAGTAGTACAGCGGGGCGGGGAGACCTGCTGTGCCTGCCGGGGGAGGGCATAAAAGGGGTAGACGCCCTTGCCACGAGGTCCAATCTCCTTCTGCTATCCCGCACCTTTGGCCTGGGTGCTAGCGGTCCGGAGTTCCGGCCCAGGTGCCCATGGCCTGGTCGGAACAGTGTTGGAGTCCATCCCAGGCACCTTAAGCCTGGGGTGAGGTACTACACCGGAGGCCTGGAGCCCAGTAACTTTGACTGGGCTCCGCAAGGGTGGATTTGTCTGAAGGGTCCCTGAGGTGGATGGGGCCCGTATCTGAGACGAGGAGGCTGGAGAGGTTACCCTTCTGAAGAGCATGGAGCAGCATCAACCCGGTGACAGAGGGGCCTCTGGTAACTCTCTTGGAGGGACATCTTCCCCCTGACAGGGGCGGCAACGCAACGAAGGTACTCCAGTTCCTGTTCTCTGGGGTCGCTGGTAGAGACTCTGAGGCCTCGTACACACGGCCGAGATTCTCGTTGAAAAAAACATGTTGTTTTTTTCGACGAGATTCTTGGACAAGAAACTTGTCCCGGCCGAGTGTACACACGCTCGTTTCAAAGAACCCGCGGTTCTTTGAATGGAGCGTACGCGGTGACGTCACCGACTACGACGAGCATGCGCTCGTCACATTCAATGCCGTCGCCGCCATCTTGGTATACCCTACCTATGCCTAGGAAGCTACCGCGCATGCGTCAAATTCATTTCGAACATGCGCGGGCTTCCGGGAGGACAGGTAAGTGTACACACACTCACTTTTCTCGTCGAGAAACATGCCGAGGAGAATCTCGACGAGAAAATAGAGAGCAGGTTCTCTGTTTTCTCGTCGAGGTTTCTTGTCGGTTTTCTCGACGAGAAACCCGATAGCAGCGTACACACGACCGATTTACTCGGCAAGACCTCTCTGCCAGCAAGTTTCTTGCTGGTTCTTGCCGAGAAAATCGGTCGTGTGTACGAGGCCTGAAGGTTTATGTTCTTTCACAAGCCAATGGGCTTTAGCAACCGCTGGTGAAACCACAGTGGTTTAGTTTACTTATCAGGACAGTGCCTCGACCTGTCCACCCCACCGTATTGTGCTGTTTTATGGGTCTCAACCAGTCGGCTGGAAAAGGACTGTTTATTGGAGTGTGTTAATAAACAAGTGTTGGACCCTTATCGGTGTGTGGTACTCTGGTTAATGGGAGCAAAGGGAGGTATCAGCACAACAGACTTGGCTCCTAAAGAAGCATACCGGCCCGAGGAAAACAACAGGTACTGGCCTTCACCTCACCTGCTGCAATGGGGAGGACATGGGCCGTAGCGCATCTCACTCTCACATACCAGATACCCCTAGACAAGAGCTATCGGATAACCGATACACAAGAGAAGGGAGTGAGGCCGCTACACAAGTTTGAGACGGGAGCGCACATTTTGGTAAAGCTAGCGTTTGAAATGGAGATGGCACATTCGTCACGCTGGAAATAATAGCATCGTTTAATGCTGCGCATTCCTTTCTTCTTTTGATAATGCTTAAATAATTAGCTTCTTTTGCTAATGATATTCAGTTATGCCAAACTTGTTTCTTAGTAATTCTTAATTGATCTAATGATTTTAAAATATTCTTGTTAAGCCAGATCTCCCTCATAAATTCATAAATAAATGTAAAAATCACAAAAAATTATTTGATTTTAGATTTTACAATTTATTTTTTTAAGTTAGATTTAGTATTTTTTTTGGGGGGTTCTTTTATATTTTTTTGCTTAATATTTTCTTTTATATTTCGTATTGTATTTTTCGAAAAATATTATTTGTGTGTCAAGTTACCACACCAACCTTCTAAATTTGTATAATTTTGCCTCAAGGAGGTTTGTGTCCCTTGTTAATACCAATAATATTAGTAGAAATGTCCCTGCCTACTCCCTAGCAAACTCTCTTTTTGAATAGAAATCACATAGTCAAGTATTTTAAGCAAAACAAAAGAATCCTTTATTTAGGCACATAACAAATTAAAGGGGAAGGCAGCACTGGAGACCCTGCTTGAATTTGTGCATCCTTTGGACCCCACAGCAACCATCCAAGAAGAGAAAACCTAACTCTGGTATTATCCAAAAAAAAAAAGGAGCACAATCTTGTCTTGAACTCCCAGAGGTCAGGAACAGCAGCAGATAAGTCAGATATGTCCCCAGTCTGTGGTACTACAGCAGTCATTATTTTTTCCTCTTCCTTGTAGCCTTCTCTGCAGCCTTCCCTGCAGCCTTTGTTGAGCGCTTCCTCGGAGGCTGAGGCTCAGGAGGAGAGCTTGTGGCAGGAGGAGGAGGAGGAGGTGGAGGAGGAGGGACAACCTCAGTTATATCGGTGAACTGTGTCAGTTCACCTAGCAACCCCCTGTTGATCACCTTCAGCATGAGGTTTTCGCTGTATAGGCGTTGCCTCAAGTCCATCTGGGTTAATTTATGGGCCAGGACTGCAGCATAGCCATCTTCAACAGAGGGTGCCTCTCTGAGGGCCGCAGTAGCCTTTCTTAGGAAGGCTCTGGTTTCCTCCTCCACCTGCCTAACCCCCCTTGGCCCTCGTTGTAGGGTTTTCAGGGGAGGCATCTGGGCTCTTGTGCTGGGCCTGGCCTCCTCCTGTGTGCCACTGGGCCCAGCCTCCTCCTGTGTGCCACTGGGCCCTGCCTCCTCCTGGTCCCCAATATCACCCTCTTCCTGGCTCTGCTCTGGCTGTTAAAAAAAAGGGACATTCTTTATTTTTTGGCATCATCAATCACACACATTGTTCACCTCCAGACATTTTTAAATTGAATGGCAAAAGTGATTAAAATTCCAATGATTCTGACTCCTTATATTTTTGGCTTGTCCCCATCAAATTTGACCACTGCTGTCTATTGCTCTGTAAATAAATGTATTTTCAGACATTAAATAGATACCAATACTAACATCTATTTTAAATCATCACTTTTGTTACATATAAATGTAGATATCAATACTATACCTGGCTCCATATATCCAAATCGGGATCCTCAAGGACCTCTGCTTGATCCTCAGAGGAAGCCAGAGCAGGGTTGCAAGGAAGGCTGGAGGGTTGGCTGCAAGGAAGGCTGGAGGGTTGGCTACAAGAAAGGCTGGATAGACCTCTGGGGGGAAGGGTTGACAGAGATTCCCTGACTTCCAGATGGTCATCCAGAAATGATAACTTGCTGTAGTACCACAAACTGGGTTTATAAACCTTATCTGCTGCAGCACCTGACCTCTGGGACTTCAGGACCATATTCCTCTGGGTCCTGTATGTGCCCCTGATGGTAGATAGTTTGGTTTTCACATCTTGGATGGTTGTTGTGGGGATCTGGGTTTGTACAAATGCAAGCAGGCTCTCCAGTGCTGCTGTCCTGGAAGCTTTATTTTTATTTTTTGCAGTTTTCGTCTGCCACAGGACAGGGAGTTCCTTCCATCTGTCCAGGAACTCCCCCATGAAATCTGGATTTTTGAAAGCCTGCATTTTGTCTGTAAAATCAAGAACCCAAAAAAAAGCTTGTTTCAGTCAACATTCATCAAATAATCATTTTTGACAGATATAGGCCACAATCTCATCCTCTGAAGAAACACAAATCCTTAAAATGTTATGTACCTTGGTTAACACGTTCGTTGCCAACTCCCTCTCCCGGCAAATGAATGTATTTTCAACACATGGATATTAGCTTTATATACACTGCGCATGCGTGAAACTCTTCACGCTTTCCCCACCCCTGACGTTCGATATTGTACTTTCCCCGCCCCTTCTCGCTCGTCGTAGTGCTAAACATGTCATTCGAGGAAATGGTGGAGATGGTCGCCATTTTGAGGAGGGAGGATTATGATGCCAAGCATGGGCCGTATAAAAGGCCTAATCTACCTACCCTACCCACAAAATATTCTACATATTTTTGTCTCACATCACGTCCGGTTTGGGGGGCCAAGCCTGAACGGCCAGCTTCCAGGGCCACTAAATTTCCATTGTCAAGTAATGAGGCCTCAGGCCCACTCAAAGAGAGGTAATTTGCAGAATGCACCCTCAAAAAATTATGGAGCACGCAACAAGTCATGATGACATGGTTCCATTTATAGGGGGAAAGGTGGATGGAGGTGAGGAACAGGCGGAATCGGCTGGCCATGATGCCAAAGGCATTTTCCACCACCCTTCTTGCTCTGGCCAGCCGATAGTTAAACACCCTCCTCTCAGGGGTGAGGGTGCGTTGAGGGAATGGCCTCATTAAATGGGGACCCAGGCCAAACGCCTCATCCGCTAAAAAAACAAATGGGAGTCCCTCCACATTCTGCTCCGCTGGTGGCAAGGCCAGCTCATCCGATAGGAGCCGTTCCCCAAACTCGGTCTGTGCAAACACTCCTCCATCTGACATTCTGCCATTTTTGCCAACGTCCACATACATAAATTCGTAGGTGGCGGACACCACTGCCATCATGACGATGCTGTGGAACCCCTTATAATTGTAATAAAAGGATCCCGAATGGGGTGGTGGTACGACCCGAACATGCTTGCCGTCGATGGCCCCTCCACAGTTTGGAAAGTTCCATCGTTGGGCAAACTCAGATGCCACATTCTGCTATTCATGTGGCGTAGAAGGGAACTGTGGAGTTAAATTAAAAATAAATTATTACTTTGAGACAGAAACATTGCAATCAGATTTGAGAAAACCATTCATGGCCAACATTAGGATAAAACAGAAAAATGTAAACATTGATAGTAAGCACAAAAAAATGAAAAATAAACCAAAACAAAAAGATTGGGGGGGTTGAAGATGAGTTGGGGAGATCACAAATCAAGGCTGTAGCACTCTGTATGAAGTTTAACAAAATGTAACATTCCTATGCAATCTTTGGGGGGCGTTTAGGGTAAAGCACTACAATGGAGCAGAGAAAAAAAGAAATGGAAGTGACTAGGCTAGGTGGGTATGGCCCCAGGATAGCATGCTGGAGAGGTTAGCTAAGGAAAATTTAAATGTAGGCCTAAAAATAACATCAAAAAATATAAACATGCATGGGGAGAAAGGGGACATTCCCTGCAGATAAGAATCATGGGAATTAGTGACTGATAAAAAAAAATCTAAAAATATATTAAGCAAGAAATACATACAATGTGATGTTTTAAATGAGAACACTTACCTTAATATAGTCCTCCTGCAAAACTTGAAGGATGGCAGAACAAGTTTCTGGTATAATGATCCCCAGAGCCTGGGGGGAGATGCCTGTTGAGAACTTGAGGTCCTGCAGGCTTCTCCCAGTCGCCAGGTATCGCAACGTGGCGATGAGCCTCTGCTCAGCAGTGATGGCTTCCCGCATAACGGTGTCCTGCCTGGTAATTTAGGGGGACACCAAAGCCAACAGATGCTGAAATACGGGGTCAGACATCCTGAAAAAATTCCTGTAATCCTCAGGATTATTCTCCCTGATCTCCCGCAACAAAGGCATGTGACAGAACTGGTGCCGTGGAGCAACCAATTCTTGGTCCATGAACTCCTCCTCACCCTGTTCATGGCCTGGAGTCGGGATACCGCATGAACCCCTGCACCAACTAAAGCACGAACTCTACGACGAGTACGTAGCCGCAACATGGCTAGATAACGGTCGGCTAGTCAGAACGAACTAGAAGAACGCACGGAAGAACAGCAAGGCCTATGAAGAACAAGCTGAAAAATAGGAACGAGCAGACAAGAACGCACTGAATAAACAGATACGAACTGACTACAAGCACTGCAAGACAGATACGAACCCACAAGCACAAACTGAACTCCACAAAACGATCTTCAAAGCACGAAGACTGAAAAGCGCGAATCGTCTCTCACCAAACTTTTACTAACACGCGGTAACACGAAATTAGCAAAAGCGTCCCAAAGAGTGGCGCCATTAGAACGGAACTTCCCCTTTATACTGCCGTCGTACGTGTTGTACGTCACTGCGCTTTGCTCGAGCGTTTTTTTTCATGATCGTGTGTACGCAAGACAGGCTTGAGAGGAAACAAGTGTAGCGACCTCACCACCCTCTCTCTCGTTCTTTATCGGTTACTGTTCTTTTGGCTCTGGTCTAGGGGTCTCCTGGGAAGAGAGAGAGCGAGATGCGCCACGGCCCATGTCCTCCCCATTGCAGTGGCGAGGTGAAGGCCAGAACTAATTGGATTTAGTATAGGTATCCCAGAGTC
Source organism: Rana muscosa (assembly GCA_029206835.1). NCBI lineage: Eukaryota > Metazoa > Chordata > Amphibia > Anura > Ranidae > Rana > Rana muscosa. Next base: position 2,363,983 of record JARGYO010000019.1, read on the forward strand.
AGGTCCGTTAGACACTCCTTTGTGTCAGTTACCAGAGTTCCACACACTAAGACGGTCCAACTCGTATTTATTATACTCAATAAATAGTCATACAGCACAAGACAGGTTGAGACCTTTGTAGTACTTCAGTGTTTGGGGGATGAGTAGGCCAAGGCACAATTCTTTCTTTAGAGCTAACCACTGAGGTGTCACCAGTGGCGAATAGTCGCTGCCCCGACTATGATGAACAGGATCATGAATTACCTTTGCTAGCGTAGCCCGTCAGGGGAAGGATATCCGTCCAAGAGAGTTACTGGAGGCCTCTCCGTCACCAGCGATGCTGCGCCGGACTCTTCAGAGAAGTTACTGCGCACCAGTCTCCGAGCTCAGACACAGGCACCCAAGGAGTTAGGGCCCCCTCAGATTCCTCCTCCCTCGCGGAACTCAGTCGAAGGTACTGAGCCCCGGGCAGTCACCATAGTACCTCACCCCAGGCCTAAGGTGCCTGGGATGGACTCCATCCTGTTCCGGCCAGGCAAAGGGCACCTGGGCCCGGAACTCCGGAACGCCAGCACCCAAGTTGAAGGTGCCTGGGTGCGGCTGCGTCCTCCAACTCTGACCCCAAGGTCAGGGCGGGCCTGCCCCTTTTATCCCCTCTCCTTTTGCGTCACATCGGGTTCCCCGACCCGCTGTACCAGCTCCAGGAAAGGACAAAAAGGCACAGTCTTGCGGTGTGAATTCCACTCCGGCCCAGGGCAACAGCGCCACCCACAGGCCACAGGGAACCTCACACCACCAGAGTCCTCCAAGAACCAAAAGCGGGTCTCAGATTCCCTGACAATAATTGCATCTGGGTTACACTACCACCCAGATGCCTCCCTTAAATTTGCATACCCGCTACACTCTCCCCCTGGTGATTTGACACTGGTCCCCAGTGTCTGGCACAAACCCATGCCTCCAAGGAGTGGTGACATAAGTCCGTCCCAGAGACCAAACATAACAATTTAGTATGAATTGTGCCAGGACCTGGATGGGAAAAGGAACAAGTAAAACCTGGTATACAATTTTAAATAACTTTCACATATTAACATTTCCCTCCCCACACTATCTAAGAACCACCCCAATCTCAGCAGCCTTGATAGGTGAGATCTCCTGCAGAGGGAAAAAAAACACAAAGAAACATATATCCTACCACAATGTATGTGTTGGATTGGAAGGAATGGGTCTATCACCAGAGAAACCCATTCGCCCCAATAAGCGTGATGCAAGTGTAAAAAAAAAAAAACTGTCGTTGTGCAACACTGCCCCCTGGTGGCAGTGCCGCGATAGAGCACTTGTCAAATCCAGATGAACTTTTCTTCTCTGTGGCCCTACACTGATTAAAGCCCCAAAGTCACTGATTTCTTGAAAGTGTAAGGAGAAGGAGGGAGAACAAAAAAACAACAGCTCCCATTTCTCCAAAGAGTGAAAAAGCCCAAACACAAAAAAAAACTAGGGCACAGTTCTTGCATTCTGGCAAAGGCACTCCAGAAAGTTCAGCAGCAAAAGAACATACAGGAGTCTTTCCTTCTCCTAAAGATAACATTTTGGATGTGGTAAGAACACAGGCTTTAAATGCTTGTCAACAGTTATTCTGGGGCATTCCGCAACCAGACCTTGGTGCCTATCTTCCGATAGTAGGGATATTCTCCTCCATCCTCAAAGATGACTCCTTCAAAGAGCATCCACCTAAGCCGGGATGAGGAAGACATGTTAACCGGGTTCTCCACGCCAGGTGGGGTAATGCATTCTGAAGGGAGAGATGTAAGAGCTATCTCCATTCTAGGTGTAGGCCCTCGCAACAGCAGCCTTTGGTCCTCAGTGCCAGGTACAAGCAGCGCCGGAGATGAAAAAGCAAGTTGTGGAAAGATCTCTTCTCCATCACTGGCATCGGATAACGACTCCAGGTCGAAGGTGTCATAACACTCGGCGGGCAGGTAATTCCGTGTAGCTGTGGAATCACCTTCCCCTACAGGCTCCAGTGACTCAGGACTCCCGACACCTCCAACCACCACCACAGTCCCAGCCCCTGGCTCACCTGGGCCTTTTGAAGAACAGGGATGTCCAGGACTCTTCCTACCGGATCCATCCAGGCCAGGCAAGCAACGGGGTGAAGCTCTTCCACGACCGCAGGATGCCGTCACCAGGCCAACCTTTCTCTTCGGTGCTTGGAGCAGGGAACTTGTGGCGACCGAGGCAGCATCCTCTGATTTTTCTCTTGTCTCTGCTTGGGCTGTCACGTCGCCCTGGTCAGCGCGCACAGGAAACGCACAGGCATCGATCTCTCCCTCTGGAGTGGTAGTATTTGTGAGGTAGTTGAAGTGGAGGGCACAAGGTCTTTCTGCGGATGGCTCCACCTCGAAGAGGAACTCCTTACAGACCTCACATCGCCCGAACGGCTTCAAGTGGACTACCAGTCCCGAGCAGCCGGGACAGATCACACCGAGGGCCTCCGTGTCTCTGCAGGTATAGAGAGCCAACTGCCCCCGGGGGCCTTAGTCTTATTCCTGTATCCACGATCTGAGCAGCAAAAGCAGTCATCTCCGTGACGGAAGAAGTAGAAATCCACAGGATATTTGAAGCCATCATGACCGTTTGCTGCTCCAATACGCACTGACCACCTCGCGCCAGAATCTCCACGTGCATACATCCACATGGCCAGACTCCTCCCACACTCTGCCTTTGTTCGCGGGCTTTTCCTTTGCTTGGGTCACGCCCACGAACTGCGCAGCTATGGTTTTTGCCCTCGTGGCGCGTTGGCCAATATGGCCGACCTACTCGGAACTCCTCCTGGCCACAAAGTTCAAATTCAGACACCATACACATCCCGGATACGATGCCCCCACGTGTAGCACCCTCCTCACCCTCTCTCTCGTTCTTTATTGGTCACTGTTCTTTTGGCTCTGGTCTAGGGGTTCCCTGGGAAGAGAGAGAGCGAGATGCGCCACGGCCCATGTCCTCCCTATTGCAGCGGGTGAGGTGAAGGCCAGAACTGATTGGGTTTAGTGTATGTGTCCCAGAGTCAGGTCCGTTAGACTCTCCTTTGTGTCAGTTACCAGAGTTCCACACACTGAGACGGTCCAACTCGTATTTATTATACTCAATAAATAGTCATACAGCACAAGACAGGTTGAGACCTTTGCAGAACTTCAGTGTTTGGGGGATGAGTAGGCCAGGGCACAATTCCTTCTTTAGAGCTAACCACTGAGGTGTCACCAGTGGCGAATATTCGCTGCCCCGACTATGATGAACAGGATCATGAATTACCTTCGCTAGCGTAGCCCCTGTCAGGGGAAGGATATCCATCCAAGGGTTACTTGAGGCCTCTCCGTCACCAGCGATGCTGCGCCGGACTCTTCAGAGAAGTTACTGCGCACCAGTCTCCGAGCTCAGACACGGGCACTCAAGGAGTTAGGGCCCCCTCAGATTCCTCCTCCCTCGCGGAACTCAGTCGAAGATACTGAGCCCCGGGCAGTCACAATAGTACCTCACCCCAGGCCTAAGGTGCCTGGGATGGACTCCATCCTGTTCTGGCCAGGCCAAGGGCACCTGGGCCCGGAACTCCGGAACGCCAGCACCCAAGCTGAAGGTGCCTGGGTGCGGCTGCGTCCTCCGACTCTGAACCCCGGCTTCAGGGCGCCTGCCCCTTTTATCCCCTCTCCTTTTGCGTCACAGTGGGTTCCCCGCCCCGCTGTACCGGCTCCAGGAAAGGACAAAAAGGCACAGTCTTGCGGTGTGAATTCCACTCCGGCCAAGGGGAACAGCGCCACCCACAGGCCACAGGGAACCTCACACCACCAGAGTCCTCCAAGAACCAAAAGCGGGTCTCAGATTCCCTCACAATAATTGCATCTGGGTTACACTACCACCCAGATGCCTCCCTTAAATTTACATACCCGCTACACTAGTACTGTAACATAATAAAAATATGTATTAAATATTATGATACAAATCTTTGGTACCCAAAATTGCTCATAGATGATGCTTTAAGAGCCTTTACAGGTCATCAGTTTATAGATAATCATAAATAATGGCCCAGAGTGAGATGGTCAGGAACATGTCATATACAGTCCTGTGTATAGAGTGCGATGGTCGGGAACATGTCATATACAGCCCTGTGTATAGAGTGCGGTGGTCGGGAACATGTCATATACAGCCCTGTGTATAGAGTGCGATGGTCAGGAACATGTCATATACAGTCCTGTGTATAGAGTGCGATGGTCGGGAACATGTCATATACAGTCCTGTGTATAGAGTGCGGTGGTCAGGAACATGTCATATACAGTCCTGTGTATAGAGTGCGGTGGTCAGGAACATGTCATATACAGTCCTGTGTATAGAGTGCGTGGTCAGGAACATGTCATATACAGTCTTTATTCCATTTTTTGTGTATTGCCTGCAAAGTCCTACCTTCTACTCTATTTTTAGTACTTAAATTATCTCCTCTAGCATTTGGATGTGGCAATGTGAGTGCTCTCCTTTCCCCCTGTTGTTATGATATTGCATTTTTGGGTGGCAAACACCAATTTCCCTGTATCTATGCACTCCCTGTGTTAAGTCCTATACGTGATAGACTTCACCGAATATATCAACCATATACATCTTTTTGGTTGATCCAGTTCCTTTTTTTGTTTTATATTGATTTATCAACCAATCCCTATTTATTGTTTTTTCCAATCTCGTGGTATTTTTCATCAATGGCGGACTTTGCAGGCAACAACTGGGAGGGCTTTATGATGGGAATCAAACAAACTTGTTCCTCCCTCAAATCCAATGATGTTGAGTTTGAAATTGTATACCAGAAACTTATTCAGACCTTTGAAAGAAAATCCAGCCTTTTTTGGCACATACGATACTTTGAGCAATATTTGTTAGATGATCTCAACCCTAAAGGACTGAGAGTACAGGTCTTCCCAAATATCTGGGCTCTTGATCCAGACTTAAAGACCCGCTGGGAAGCCAATCTCCAACTTTGTTCTAGGAAAATGATGGAGTTTATGATTGAATATTACATGAAAGAATCCAAAGTGGTAGACTGTGAAATTAAAAAGGATATATGATGAGAATGTAACCACACTAGGTAACTCAGAATTTGGACCCTTTGATGTGCGCCTGAAGGAGCACATACAAGGGTTCACAAAGGACCTTCTTCTTAAAAAGGAGGACAAGTTTGCACGTGACAGATTGGCCTTTGCAGGTAAATATGCCTACAATTGGCCTCTGGCCAATGGCCAACGTGGTACACGGAGGGGACCTGGTCCGTCTGGGAACAGGAGACAGACAAATGATAGGGATAAATATGATTCTGACTCTTCTGTTAATTCCCTTACTTCACAGAATTCACGAACTGGTGGCCGAGGACGACAGGGGAGGCGAAATTCAAGGAAAAGACCTCAAAATGGTGGTGGGTACCAAACGGGTACTCCAAGTAAGAAACATATAACTGGGGATGGTGGGCAACCAAAAGCACACAATCCCACAGACACCTGTCCCGATTCGAATCCCCTGAGTCAGAGAGGGGTCTCTATATTTCCCAACTCCTCAGTGGATACCTCCTCTGAAATTTCGTCTACCCCTACCTTTAGTCCTTGGGTCGAACCTGACATTCGTCAACACATCATTGGAGCAGCGCAGGCGATGGCTAAGACACATAGCTTGGCCACCCCCGGCGTTATTGCCAAGGATAACAGAAGATGACACATTGATCACTTTTTTCCACGTGTCTGTCTCTCTGGTTCCTTTGATGAACCAGGTCATGCTGATTCTATTCTATCTATTCCTCCTCCTTCCTCTATTGACCCCCCCGACGACCCACTACTTTCTGTAGTTGCTACGGTTGGGGGGAGTTCAAATGAGGTACCTCGTATGGAGGTAATAAACCTGTCCTCTTACCCACTTAGTGAGGTTGAAATAGACCTCCTGGGTTTGGGTCTGAGTTTCTGTCCCAACAATTCCTCAAACAAATTTGAGCTCATTAAGGACCTATATCTGTTTGCTCGTAAACTGACCTTTAAATTTATGTATGACAAAGAACGCTGTACTAGACAGATGGAACTTTCTGATCAAGAGATCTGGAAAGATTTCACGGTGGCTGAATTTCGAGCCCTTAAGAACCTTGTTTTGTTGTTGGATGAGAGTGAGGGAAGTGAGTCACCTGAAATTAATCTAGAAACAGACATAGCTAGAGGGCAACGTATCCAGAATACTCATTATCAAAATGATATTGAATCGCTAAGCAAGGATGTAAAAAATAAATCTACTCATTTTCCCTCACTTCATACCAACTCAAATGTCTGGGCTTTTCTGACTCAGGCTATTGTTGATATTGAATCACTGGCCCTTGTTAGATCAGCCCACCAGAACCTCTCGATACCCCAATGAGAGGCTCTGGTGAGCCTTAGTCAGAATCCCAACTTGGTGATCAAGCCCTCGGATAAGGGCAGCAATGTGGTGGTCATGGAAGAGTTAAACTACAGGAACATGTGCTGGGATATCCTTAAAAATCGTAATTGGTACAGGCCAATCTCTAAGGACGTCATTGAAAAATATAACCAGCAATATAATGACATCATTCAGTCCGCCCTCTCCAAGGGTTTGATCACCAAGGAGATTTTTGAGGGCATTCAGGTGCCCCATCCCAGGACTCCATGTTTCTACTCTCTCCCGAAGACACATAAGAATATATCTAGACCCCCAGGCCGTCCAATTGTATCTGGCATTGGTGCCAAAACGGAACGAGCTAGCAAATTTGTCGACGAATATTTGCGACCTCATGTAATTACCCTTCCCTCCTACATCCAAGACACACCTGATCTCCTTAGAACCCTTGATGGCCTCAATGTGCCCCCAGGATGCTTTCTAGTATCAATAGATGTGGAAGCCCTTTATTCATCTATTCCACATAAACTAGGACTTCAAGTCATTTCCCGGTTCCTAAGGGAGAGAGGTCCCAAATCCATCGGTCTCAACTGCTTTGTACTCAAACTTTTGGAACACATTCTAACTTAAAACGTTTTTTCGTTCGATGGGTCCCACCTCCTCCAGGTACAGGGGGTCGCTATGGGCACATATTGTGCGCCGTCATATGCGAACCTGTACCTGGGGGGGTGGGAACGTGAACTTTTTTCTAAGGAAGAATTTGGATATCTCTTTCGTTATGTTTTGGGGTGGTTTTGCTTCATTGATGACGTGTTGTTGCTATGGGCGGGGCCTCTAACCACCCTGAATGAATTTATGCAAATGCTGAGTACCAACAGCTATAACCTTAAATTCACCATGGCATGTAGCCAAAAAAGAATTGCATACTTGGACATATCAATTTATGTCATGGAAGAGGGTCTAATGAAAACTACCTTATATCGCAAACCCACAGCGGGTAACACTATCTGACATGCGACTAGTTCGCACCCTCGCTCTTTGATCTAAAGCATACCTTTTGGGCAATATTTACGCCTAAGACGTAATTGTACCGAGGATGTCAAATTTAAAGAGGAAGCTGACCTCCTGTATACCTGTCTTAAAATTAGGGGATATAGCAGGAATTGCCTCAAAAAGGCCTTTAAAAAATCCCTCATAAAACCCAGAAATACTATACTGGCTAGAACCCCCAAAAAGAACTCCTCTGATGCAGTAAGATTTATAACTACTTACTCTGACCAGCATGCCCAAGTTAGAGCAATTATGCAAAAACATTGGCATATTTTGGCTGCTGACCCTGTCTTGAGGAAATATATTGGAACAAATCCAGAAATCTTGTTTCGACGAGCCAACTCGATTCGTGACCGTCTGGTACAGAGTAATTATAGGCGATCGGACAGTGTATCTCGGGAGAGAAAGGGACTCTATAAATGTGGTCAGTGTGACTATTGCGACCTTTTGATTGAGGGTCCAAGGATTACCCTGCCCAATGGTCAGGTCCATGTCTTGAAACATCATATTACCTGCCAAACTAAGGGAATCATTTATATAATTTTTTGTTTCTGTGGCTCTTTCTATATTGGCAAGACAATTCGAGCATTTTGGAAAAGAATCAAAGATCATGTTTACTATGCAACCAGTGGCCTTTTGAATACCACCATTGGCCATCATGTGGCCTTTAGGCATCGCTACGAACCCCAGGTGTTCAGGGTTGCTGCCCTGGATCGGGTCTATGAGGAACCTCGGGGGGGGGCAACTTTGACCAAAGGGTTCTCCAACGAGAAACAGAATGGGTATACAAATTAAAGGCTACCCAATACCCGGGTCTAAATAACATGGTTAGTTTCAAACCGTTTTTATAATATATTCACCACTGTGCCTTAGTCTCTTTTCTTTGTTATTTTTATTTTTTTTTCTTCTTTTCTCTTTTTCTTTTCCTGGATGTTCCCGTCATTGATGTATTTTTTACCCCTATAAGATTGGAATATCTCTCCGTCCCTGATTTTTCTAGGCTCAGAGAGAATATACCTATGTTTAGTAAAAGGGCTTTGTGGTCTATATGTAATATAAATTAAAAGGTAATCAGTACTGTCCTGCTGAGTCATGACAGAACTATTTAAAAATTGATATGAATATACACACTGCAATAATGGAATGGAGTTCTAGTGAACGACTGTCTCTATATTGAGTTGGAATATATGCACGCCATTGTATGACTATGTTAATTATGATGTTTCTTTGTATGCTTGTTTGGTGTTTGTCCTCGTCTTCGCTGCACATCCTTGACCCACGATGGCGATTGCCATGATCAGCCTCTAAATTGACCACTCTATGACCTCTTTAAAGTATTTACTGTGTACCAGCATTAGCCCCTTTGTGTTTCCAATCTTTTCCCTATCTTTTTCCCTCTTCCAATATGGCGTAGATGATACTTCCGCCTTTCTCTCAGTGCGACACGCACTATAGATGACGTCAACGCGCACAGCGCAGACGGATCACGTCACCGCACCGCACGCTATTGCGTGCCGCTTTTGGCGCGGTTTTCCTCTATAAACACACCAATCTCAGGAGTCACCACTTGTGTTCGGCACAAGGCTGACTCCTGGGGGCAAGCACAACCACGCTTAGCAGCAAGGTACCGTAGTTCTCTATCCTAATGTGTTTCTATATTCATACCAATTAGTTTTTGATTCAGTGCTCTTAATCCTATTTTTCTCTAAAAACTTTTTACAGTGACAGATTTTCCACTGCACTGACTGGTCCACCTGCACCTTTATTGTGTGTATTTATGAGTGGATTCACTGGTTAATCTATATACATTACAAATGTCCTATACCCCCGTATTTTGGGCAATCATGATTGGATAGAGCTGGTAATAAGAATTATTGTTTTTTCAAGTATATATATATTCTGGGCTTTTTTCTGTACCTGATTACACCTATTTATGTCTGTAGATCTGTTCAGCTATTTTGAGCTGCAAGTATCAAGCCTCCTCTCTTGTGGAGCATATCCTTACAGGGTAATTCTCTGTGAGAACTTCTTTTTGTCTACTTCTTGACCAGCAGGTACTGTTTCAAGTCCATTTTTCTGTCTTGCTTTCTTTATACTATATATATATATATATATATATATATATATATTTACAATGGCATATATATCTTTTTATTTATCAGACTACATAAATTTACTCTACACTTTCTTTATGAGCCGATAGCCGGTTGGACAATCTTTCACTATCTGGATCTTCCTTCAAGGTAACACTTTGGGGCTATTGCTGGTTTTTTGATGTGCAGGGAGGAGGGGTCATTCAACCTTATGCCACCAAAGATAACTTCATTTTTTTATATTTTTTAACTGTATATATTGCATATTAATTTGTATGTATCTCATTTCAGATAGTGAGATTTGTCCCAAGTGTATATGTAACTGTCCCCCCCCACTTTGTCCGTCCTGACGAAGCCTCACGGCGAAACGCGTCAACGTTCAAGGGACTCTCTACCGTTATATACACTATATATACTGTATGGTCTTTTTTATTCTTGTTTAACATTTTCTGTGTCAATAAAATTTATATTTTTTATTCCATTTTTTGTGTATTGCCTGCAAAGTCCTACCTTCTACTCTATTTTGAGTACTTAAATTATCTCCTATAGAGTGCAGTGGTCAGGAACATGTTATATACATATTACGAAACCATACAAGATCACCAGCACGGAATCCAGGACGGCCTGGCGGAAGAGGTGTCGGTGACTGTTCCTGTGGACGAACTAAATCAAGTTTGGTGCGGAGATGCCTGCCAAACATAAGAAAAGCTGGGGACAGCCCAGTAGTAGCGTGTTTTGTGTTTCGGTACATGGTCAAGAACTCCAGCAGCTTCTCCTCTGACAGTCCGACCTGGTCCAGAGTGGACAGTAAGTGCTTCTTAAACGTCTGCACAAACCGTTCTGCCAGCCCATTCGAGGCTGGATGATAAGGAGCTGTTTTGTAGTCTTGGATGCCCAAGCCACTGAGGAAGGATTGAAACTCATGCGATGTAAATTGAGTCCCATTGTCCAAGACTATGGCTGTTGGCAAGCCATATTGAGCGAAGAGCTTCCTTAAGACTAGAATGGTAGCAGCAGAGGTAACAGAAGGCATTTGAAAAACCTCCGGCCATTTTGAATGTGCATCTACCACGATCAAATACATTTTACCCTAGATTGGGCCAGCAAAATCAAGATTGAGTCTTGACCACGGTTCTGTCGGCCATAGCCAAGGTAGCAGTGTTCCTTTCTTTTGGGGTCGCTGAGCTTGACAGCACTCAGGACATTGAGCCACATAATCTTCAATTGCTGTGTCCATTTGGGGCCACCAAACATAACTCCGGGCTCGCTGCTTCATGCGCACCATGCCAGGATGGCCCTTATGCAGTATCCTTAGCATGGTTGGTTGCAAATACTGGAGGTTTAATCACTCTGTTGCCCCACTGTAGGCAACCAGCATTAGTCACAAGCTCACATTTTCTGGCAAAGTACGGACGAAATTCACCTGGGACTTTCTCTGGCCATCCAGCCTAAACATATGAGAATATCAGAGACAGGAAGGGATCAGTGACTGTATGTCTGGCAATTAGGGAGGTGGACATTCAGGATTTCGGCTTGTGTATTTGCACTATGCGTACGTCTCTTGGTGAGTGGTCTCCAATTGGCAATCTGTAAAATGCATCTGCATTGCCATGGGCATCATGGGAGCGGTATCTGATAGAATAAGTATAAGCTCCCAAGAATAAACCGTACCTTTGTAAGCGAGATGCAGTTGTTGTAGAAATTCCTTTCTGAGGGTTCAGTATTGACAACAGAGGTTTGTGGTCAGTGATAAGTGTGAACTCCCGACCATAGATATACGTATGAAATTTTTTTGTGGCCCATACAATGGCCAAAGCTTCCTTGTCTATCTGGGAGTAGTTTTGCTCTGCTGAGGTCAAAGACCTGGAGGCAAAATAAATGGGGCGCTCTGTGCCATCTGGCATGACATGGGAAAGCACAGCACCCAGTCCATAAGGCGAGGCGTCACAAGATAAGGTGACGTGTTTCTTTAAATCATAGTGGACCAGAACTCGAGAAGACAGAATGAGTTCTTTAGAAAGCCGAAAAGCTTCTTCACATTTGGCTGTCCATATCCATTTAGCTCTTGCATCTAGTAAGCGATGTAATGGGTAAAGCTGGTGTGCTAGGTTCGGCAAGAAACGGTGGTAGTAATTTAGGAGGCCAAGGTAGGACCTGAGCTGTGTGACATTCTGGGGAGTAGGGGCATGGGTAAGGGCTTTAACCTTTTCTTCAGTAGTGTGTAACCCATGTCGGTCCAGAGTGTGCGCACAAAATTCCAGGTTGAGACTTTAGAAATTCGCATTTTGAAAGATTGACACGTAAACCATACCTTTGGAGTCTCTCTAGCACAGTTTCAACATTCTTTCTGTGTTCTTCATCAGTGGGACCAGTGATGAGCATGTCATCTAGTAGACATTGAGTGAAAGGTATGCCTGCCAGGACCTCATCCATGATTCGCTGCTAGATGGCTGGAGCTGGGGCTATGCCAAAAACCATGCGGTTATATTGGAATAATCCTTTATGGGTTTTAATGGTCAACAGATGGTGTGAATCTGGGTGTACTTGCAGTTGCAGGTAAGCTTGCTTTAAGTCTATTTTTGTAAACTTTTGCCCCCCAGCCAATGAGCTAAATAGATCTTCAAGTCGAGGCAATGGGCATTGATCCACAAGAAGTTGGTTGTTCAGGGCAACCCTGAAATCTCCACAAATTCTAATGTCTCCATTCTTTTTCTTGACAGGCACAATTGGCGATGCCCATTCACTTCTATCAACATTAGTTATGATCTTTTCAGCCAATAGGTGGTCCAGCTCTGCTTCCACTTTCTTTCTCAAGGCAAAAGGTACTGATCGTGCCTTACAAAAACGAGGTGTAGCACCAGGCTTCAAGAGGTGGCGGGCCATTTTTCCTTTTACTGTGCCCAAAGAGTCCTCAAAAACCCCCTTAAAGCATGACTTCAGGGATTCTACCCCATGGTCTACTTCAGAAAGCAATGTACATTGGGCAATGGCAAGAGGAGGCATGCCCAGGGCTTTGATCCAGTCCCTACCGTACAGCGGAGGACCTCCTTTATTGACAACATAAAGGCGTAGACTTTGACTGCGGTTGCCTAATGTAACAAGGGGTTTCACATAACCCAAGGGCTGTAGTAGTTCCTTGCTGTAGGTTTGTAGTGTGAGAGTTGTAGGTTGGAGCGGTAAGGACAGACCCGATGCCTTTAAATCAGTCCATGAAATGACAGACACAGCCGCCCCTGTATCAACATCCATGGAGACAGGACAGCCATAGAGTGTGACATCCACTTTTATCGCAGGAGTACTCCCAGCTACCCGAAACAGTCCAACATGCTGGACACAGGTTTCCTCATCAGAGCTGGACCCGTTATTGTCAGTATCCCTATGAAATGTCTGTTTACGTTTAACTTTTGTGGTAGTGTTCGGGGAGCATGAGCTGCGGCAAACACGCCCAATATGGCCAGTCTTTACACAAAGAAAACAAATGACATCCTTGAACTTGCAAGCAGGTGCACTGTGAGTAGTGTTACCACAACGGTAGCAAGTTGGTGTCCTAGAGACAGAAGAATTAGGGTGGCGAGGTTTAGGCAGATTTGGAGACGGCCGTCTTGGGTGTCGGGTGATAGTAGAGTGGAATATTTCCTCTCCCTGGCTTGCAGGAGTTTCAGGTGGTGCCTTCAGTAGGGTGGCGTCCCGTGTAGCCAACTCCATGACCGTAGCAAGGTCAGTGGCTTTCGTCAGAGTCAAGTCGGGTTCTGGGAGCAATTGTTTCTGTATGGCTGGGTTGCAGAGTCCCATAATAAACATGTCACGGAGAGTCGTCTGTAAGTCGTCCCCAAACAGACAAGTGGCAGCTAGTTTACACAAAGCAATGATATAAGTCTTTATGTCCTCCCCGGCATGCTGTCTTCTACTGTAGAATTTAAACCGCTCTGCAATCTCTAATGGCTTTGGGTTGTAGTGCTCATGTAGCTTCTGAATAAACTCAGGCTGGGGCTTAGAGGCCGGCTTGTCTGGAGAAATGAGGTCTCTGAGAGTGCCATATGCAGCTTGACCCAATATTGTGAGGAAAACTGCAACTTTCTTTTCTGCAGCCACACTATTTGCTTCCATATACTGCTCCAGCCTCTCCACCCTGGAGCTCCATGATACAGCAGCAGGATCAAATGGTTGAATAAACCCTATGAAGGCCATGTGTGCTAAAAATCCACAATCCTCGTCACCACTGTTATGTCCCTTAGACACGGGGTGCTAGCAATGCTCCAGTATCTGCTCAGCAAGTTACACACACAGGGCGGATGAACTTCTTAACCATGGAGAGGGTTTATTACTCACTCAGAACATAATGACTTGTTACATGGAGGAGTCTTAATACAACAGGCTTCTGTCATTACCAGATCTATGCATCCATGCTGCTGCTTCCAGTCTCACACACACTCTCTCTACTTCCTGGTACAGCCCCTCCCCCCAGCATGCATCAAGAAAAAGGGTGAAAGGTCACAGTGTTCCAGCATAGATATCACAATATGACATGTTCCTGACCACTACACTCTATACACAGGACTGTATATGACATGTTCCTGACCACTGCACTCTATACACAGGACTGTATATGACATGTTCCTGACCACTGCACTCTATACACAGGACTGTATATGACATGTTCCTGACCACTGCACTCTATACACAGGACTGTCTATGACATGATCCTGACCACCGCACTCTATACACAGCACTGTATATGACATGATCCTGACCACGCACTCTATACACAGGACTGTATATGACATGTTCCTGACAGCCGCACTCTATACACAGGACTGTACATGACATGTTCCTGACAGCCGCACTCTATACACAGGACTGTACATGACATGTTCCTGACCACCGCACTCTATACACAGGACTGTATATGACATGTTCCTGACCACTGCACTCTATACACAGGACTGTATATGACATGTTCCTGACCACCGCACTCTATACACAGGACTGTATATGACATGTTCCTGACCACCGCACTCTATACACAGGACTGTATATCAGTGGTCCCCAACCTTTTTGGTACCGAGGACCGGCGTTGTGTAATAGAATCGTGCCAAGGCCCGGGGGGTTGGGTTGTTATGTAGCTTTTCGCGGGCAGTTTGTCGGGGAAATGGCTAGTGTTAGCGCCTCAATCATCACAGAACAATGGCTGATATGGTGTTGGGATGATTGAAGCGCATTATTTCTGTCATTGCATTGTAATATAAAATGAAATAGTTCAAACTCACCATAATGCAGAATCTGCCACCAGATGCGATTTGTCACTTGCCACGTCGCCTTCCACCAGGTGTGGATTGTTGCTTGCGACGTCACCTGCCACCAGGTGTGGATTGTTGCTTGCCACGTCACCTGCCACCAGGTGTGGATTGCCACGTCGCCTGCCACCAGATGTGGATTGCCACGTCGCCTGCCACCAGATGTGGATTGTCGCTTGCCACCTCGCCTGCCACCAGATGTGGATTGTCGCTTGCCACAACACCTGCCACCAGGTGTGGATTGCCATGTCGCCTGCCACCAGATGTGGATTGTCGCTTGCCACCTCGCCTGCCACCAGATGTGGATTGTCGCTTGCCACAACACCTGCCACCAGATGTGGATTGCCACATCGCCTGCCACCAGATGTGGATTGTCGCTTGCCACCTCGCCTGCCACCAGATGTGGATTGTCGCTTGCCACAACACCTGCCACCAGGTGTGGATTGCCATGTCGCCTGCCACCAGGTGCGGATTGCCACGTCGCCTGCCACCAGGTGCGGATTGCCACGTCGCCTGCCACGTCACCTGCCACCAGGTGTGGATTGCCATGTCGCCTGCCACCAGGTGCGGATTGCCACGTCGCCTGCCACCAGGTGCGGATTGCCACGTCGCCTGCCACGTCACCTGCCACCAGGTGTGGATTGCCACGTCACCTGCCACCAGGTGTGGATTGCCACGTCACCTGCCACCGGGTGTGGATTGCCACGTCACCTGCCACCGGGTGTGGATTGCCACCTGCCACCAGAGGTGGTTTGCCACCTGCCAGTAGATTTTTTTGTCACCTGCCGTGGTGGCAGCACAGGCAGGTGAGGGAGAACAGCGGTAATGCGGGGCGGGCGGTGAGAGATTCTCTCTCTGCTCCCGCGCCTCGCTGCAGTATAGCAGCCCCGCTGTGTGGGCGGAAGTGCCGCGTTATGGGTGGGCGCCGAGAGATGATCTCATCTCTCTGCTCCCGCGCCTCACCGCAGTATAGGAGCCCCGCTGTGTGGGCGGAAGTGCCGCGTTCCAGGCGGGCGGCGAGAGATGATCTCATCTCTCTGCTCCCGCGCCTCACCGCAGTAGGAGCCCCGCTGTGTGGGCGGAAGTGCCGTGATCCGGGCGGGCGGTGAGAGATGTCATCTCTCTGCTTGCCCGCTGCCGCACCTTCGCGGCCCATCTGCAAATAGGCCACGGCCCGGCAGTGGGCCGCGGACCGGGGGTTGGGGAACCCTGCTGTATATGACATGTTCCTGACCACCGCACTCTATGCACAGGACTGTATATGACATGTTCCTGACCACCGCACTCTATACACAGGACCAGGGATGGACTGACCATCGGGACTACTGGGAGTTTCCTAGTGGGCCGATGGCTCAGTGGGCCGTTTTTTCTTTGTTGTGGGCCATTTTTTTTATGCAGTTCGGCGGCAGCGGGATCGTGGCAGCAAACATCGGCGGGGATTTCGGGGAAGGTGGGTTAGTGTAGGACCACAGATTCCAGGGGGCCTTGGCGTGGCTATGTGGCTCACGCATGCGTTTGCAAATGCGTGCGGACAAACCCCTGTTTTTAACGCATACTGTTAGACAGGTTAATTGGTTGTCAGCGAGCTGGTCGGTAAGTAGGCTTGGTTTTTTCCTGGGCATTCCCCAGGCTTTGTTGTTATTCGGGTAAGGTGGCCAGCGAGGAGGGCAGTTGGATGTAAAAGCCGAGGAGGGAGAAGCGCTCCACCCCCTCCCTGACCACTGAAGAGGCGAACAGTAGCGAGCGCGGCCACCCCGCCGCTCCCAGAACCTCGATTCCTCCACCTCCTCTCTGCTCCAGGATCCATGCGGCCTGGGCCGGAGGGCAGGCTGACTGGGAGCCCGGAGGAAGAGAAAATGCGCCGCTGTAAGGAGCAGAACAGCCAAACCCCCCCCCCCCGGATCAAGAGGGAGACTCGGCGCTGCCGCTGCTGGCCATTAGGTACCCGGCATCCTACACAAACATGCCAGAACACTGAGACAGTGGGGGGTGAGCAGAGGAGGGACTGCAGAAAGGGACAGTGCTATGTGGTCTGTCTTAGCCCTCCCCTCTGTCTCTCAGTCCCCCCATCTGTCTCTCAGCCCTCCCCTCTGTCTCTTTGCCCCCTCTGTCGCTCAGTCCCCCCATCTGTCTCTCAGTCCCCCCCTCTGTCTCTCAGTCCCCGTGTCTCTCAGTCCCCCCTCTTTCTGACCCCCCTCTGTCTCTCAGTCCTCCCTCTGTCTCTCAGCCCCTTCCTCTGTCTCTCAGCCCCCACTGTCTCTCAGCCCCCTCCTCTGTCTCTCAGCTCCCACTGTCTCTCAGCACCCTCCTCTGTCTCTCAGCCCCCTCCTCTATCTCTCAGCTCCCCCTTCTGTCTCTCAGCTCCCCCCTCTGTCTCTCAGCTCCCCCCTCTGTCTCTCAGCTTCCCCTGTCTCTCAGCTCCCCCTGTCTCTCAGCCCCCTGTCTCTCAGCCCCCCTCTGTCTCTCAGCTCCCCCCTCTGTCTCTCAGCTCCCCCCTCTGTCTCTCAGCTCCCCCCTCTGTCTCTCAGCTCCCCCCTCTGTCTCTCAGCTCCCCCCTCTGTCTCTCAGTCCCCCCCTCTGTCTCTCAGTCCCCGTGTCTCTCAGTCCCCCCTCTTTCTGACCCCCCTCTGTCTCTCAGTCCTCCCTCTGTCTCTCAGCCCCTTCCTCTGTCTCTCAGCCCCCACTGTCTCTCAGCCCCCTCCTCTGTCTCTCAGCTCCCACTGTCTCTCAGCACCCTCCTCTGTCTCTCAGCCCCCTCCTCTATCTCTCAGCTCCCCCTTCTGTCTCTCAGCTCCCCCCTCTGTCTCTCAGCTTCCCCTGTCTCTCAGCTCCCCCTGTCTCTCAGCTCCCCTGTCTCTCAGCCCCCTGTCTCTCAGCCCCCCTCTGTCTCTCAGCTCCCCCCTCTGTCTCTCAGCTCCCCCCTCTGTCTCTCAGCTCCCCCCTCTGTCTCTCTGCCCCCTCCTCTGTCTCATTCACTCCCTGACTCTAGTTATAGCAGTACTTTACTGTCCTTTTAGCTGCGCTATTCTGCTTCTAGCAGGCGCTTTTAACCCCCGCTAGCAGCCAAATTAAAGGTTAAATGCGCCCGTGTAATGCTGCTGCCGGAGTGCTTTGCAGGCTCTTCAGCAGCGTTGGCCATTCCTTTCAATGGGCACGAGCGGTCTGTACACCGCTCCTCCACCGCCCCAAAGATGCTGCTTGGAGGACTTTTTTTAACGCCCTGGCAGCGCCCCAGTGTGAAAGCACTCGGACTTTCACACTGGGACTGCAGCGGAGGCAGTTTTTCAGGTGCTTTACAGGTGCTATTTTTAGCCCAAAAGCGCCTGAAAAACGCCTCGGTGTGAAAGGGGTCCTACACTCTCTTTTACACTCACTCCCTCTCTCTTACACTCACCCCCTCTCTCACCCACCCCCTCTCACCCCCTTTCCCTCAACCCTCCCTCTCACCCCTTTTCCCTCAACCCTCCCTCTCTCTCTCTCTCATTCCCCTCTCTCTCACCCTCTCATGATATACAATAATGGATGTAGGGGCCTTTTAGTGGGCGTGTTTTTTTGGGGGGGTGGGGGCAGCATTTTATTTAATTAAAGTGGGCCGGTCTGGATGAAGTCCAGGGCCAAATTTTTGTCCCAGTCCAGCCCTGATAAGCGCGATAAAAGGAAATACTAAAATCTGCACTCTCTGAGGTGGGAAGCTGCCACATTTAGCATTGGTAGTCATACTGCAACTGAAGGTTCAACTTGGCTGAATACCAATTCAGTGCAGCCGTTCTCTGACCCCCAAACAGGGCAAATTCAGTAAAAACCCAAACAAAACAAAACCAAACAAGTGATCTGTTTATTGGTCCCTTATTGGTGACCGATGGGAGAAGGATCCCCTCATATCAGTGATCAGTGAAAGAAGGACATTTTTACATTATCATGAAATTGTTGTTACTCAAAGACAGAAATTGATAAATTCTCAGGGAACCCCTAGAATCCTTTGGAGGAACCCTGGCTGAGAAAGGCTGGACTAGTCAGTAATATATTTCTATCCCTCTTGGTGGGAGTGGAGATGACCCATCTATAAGGATATACAGTACATACAGTGGAACCTCGGATTGCAAGTAACGGGGTTACCGAGCGTTTCACAATACGAGTGTAGCGGCCTGCTCCCAATGACAGGGTGCTATGTCAAATCTAATGGGGGGCTGAGCTAGTAGTTGGCTCAGACTCTGTATATAATTATGTAGCGCCCACCCCATTTAGGGGTGCTATATACCCAAATTTAGGGGCTGGTCTGAGATAGTAGTTGGGCTCAGACCGTTCTCATTGATAGGTTGTGCTACTTTATTTCTCTAGGTGGTATACTGGTGTGCAGTTCCCTGTGGCCTGTAGGTGGCGCTGCCATGACAGGTCAGGGTTGAACCATCAGTAATAGTGCTGTGCCTTGGGGTGTCCTCTCTCGGCAGTGGTACAGTGGGTGTGGTTGGCCTGCTGTGCATGCTGGGAGAGAATACATAAGGGGCAGCTGCCGCCTGGGAGGGGGTTCTTCGAGGAGGAGAGGAGTCGGAGTCCAAGTGCGTGGCGCGTGGCCCTCCAGGCCATGGGGCCACGTGCGCATCAGTCCCAGGCACCTTTAGCCCTGGGGCTGCAACTTCAACACTGGGCCCAGCACCTTTAGCTGGAGCCCACTTCTGTGAAGAAGAATCCCAGGGTGTCCCTTGCGAGGGAGCCCGCTTCTAAGAAGAGGAGGCTGGGGGAGGACCTTTCTGACGGACCGGTGAGAGTTCACGGTGAAGGAAGGGGCCCGGTAACTTTTTGGAGGGATTCATCAATCCACCAAGGGCCTAGTAATGTGCTTTTGCTGGCACCTGTCCTCATATTGCAAAAGCTGAGAGGTTCGGGATCTGATAGATTCTGTGGCAGAGAGTCTCCCGATCGTATCTAGGAAAAGAACCTAATTTTGCGTCCGAGCATCACTGCGGCTGCTAGGATCCACTTTACAGGAGACTATCCGGGTGAGCTGAACCTAGTCTGGGATAGAGTGGGGATTGTAATATCTACTTGTTCCTGGACCTACCTCCCAAAACCTTGCTGTCCTGTCTCTTATCCACCATTTCCTATCTGCTGAACATTGAGAAAATAAACTCAACGTTGGAGTTTAGAGTGGTGTGGACATTGGAATTACTTGGGGGGAAAACAGAGACTTGTCCCTATATCCTATGAGATGAGAACCAACTGATGGAGAACCTAGCTGTGGGACCCAAATACATAACACCGCTCAACCTCCTCATCCAGGAGGGTACGGCATATAGTACGGTGTGCCCTTTTCCTGCAAGTGAGTCAAAGGTAGGAAAAAGGGTCTGTGTGCTACAATTATGCTAAATTAGCCTCTGTTCCGGCTATGGCTGTGTTGGGCAGACTTCCCACTGTTTGCCTGTAGGTGGCGTTACCACCCCAGGTCAATGTGGAAGACTGACAGGTCAGAGTGCATTGGGTACCTTCCCTCTGGAACAGTTCAGTGGGCGTGGTCTACCCGCTGAGCATGCTGGGGAAGGGTACTTAAGGGGCGGACGCTATTTTGTGGGGTCCTCTTTTCACCTTGCGACCCTCCTGGCGCGAAGAGTGTGTGTGTGTTCTTGACCTCGGGACCATGTTGGCCCGAGGCTGCAACTCTACCCAGTAGGCCCAGTTATGCTGACTGGGCCTACACTTTGAAGGTGATCCTGGGCTGTCCGTCCCGCAGGAGGAAGCCAATCAATGGAGGAAACCAGGGGAGGACCTGTCCTGGAAAAGACAGAGCGGAAGGCTGGTGTCTTGAGGAGGGCCTGGAGATTCTATTGGAGGATGCACCGCCGCTAAAGTTCACCTTGCAGTCTGCCGGGTTGGCTTAAAGGCTTTTGACTGTTTGGCTGGAAGTCCGGGCGCTAAGTCCTGTGGCAGAGGATCCCGGGTTATCCAATTTAGTCCACAACCGATCTGTGGCAGAGACTGGTCCTGATCATTGTTCGTGCATCATTCTGGCTGCTAGGCCAGGTGAGAGGGGCCTATCCGGGTGAGCAATACCCACTCCAGGGAGAGTGGTGACTAACTTTATACTTGAGGAGTTTTCCCCAGTGATATGTACTGTGTGCCTGAACCTACCCCTTCCCTTCACCCTTCTACTATTCTTCATATGTTTTATGCAAAAGGAAAATAAAACCTAACAGCTTAAGGTTTTACATCTTGTGTGGACATTGGATTTCTTACAGACTTTCTTCCCTTAGACAACGAAAACTGAGGTAACGTGCAAGGCCCAAATTTAAACCAGCAGCTCCTACGGGGGTGTGCTACACGAGCAATTATTTTTTTCAATCCTTACTCAGTTTGCGAGTGTTGTTTAGTAAAACGATCAGGATTCAAGCCTCTGCGGTGTGCAGAACCGCATTTGGCCAGAGGTACGGGGGTGCCAGTGACACTTGGAGCCATTCGGAAATACTTGGAAATACTCAATTTCCGAGCCTTTCCGAGGGTTTCCGAGTGCAGCCAAACTGTCTCTGAGTATTTTTGAGTCTCTCCGGTGCCCCCCCCACCTTTGGCCACATGCGGTATTGCATGCCATAGAAGTCAATGTGGATCAAATTATTTTCATTTCCATTGACTTCTATGGGGAAAATCGCTTTGATATGCGAGTGCTTTGGATTACAAGCATTCTTCTGGAACGGATTATGCTCATAATCCAAAGTTCCACTGTACACATACAGGAAAAGGCCGTGTTCATATTATGACATGTCTCAGGGCTGCAGTTCCTCTAAGCTCCACAAGGTGGTGATCTCACTTCTATCCAGACAGGAGATCTCTATGGAACAGAAACAGGAAGTGATGTCAGGTACACACAGGAAGTTCCGGGTGAGAGGTGAGTCGGGAGGAAGTAGAGAGGAGACATTGCTGGAAGAGGCAGCAGATGAGGTAATAAGATCTTATTTTCTATTTACACCCAGTAACCCCGTCATGTCCGTCCTCTTCCTCCATAGTCACTGTGACGTCTTTTATCTCCAGCAGATGATGATACACACATATATAGTGTGGGAACCTAGATTAACCCCTTCAGGGGCAGAACATTTCCCCACTTACAGGGCCGTAAAACACCAATCAGCTTCTCACCTCATCAGTCTATATCAGGGGTCTCCAAACTTTCTAAACAAAGGGCCAATTTAGACTTTAGGGGGGCCAGTGGGAGTAGAAAATGTCCAGTGAAAGTAAACAATGCCCCATCGTTGGTGTCAGTGGAAGGAACTGTGCTCATCATTGATGTCAGTGGGGGGAATAGTGTCCCATCATTGGTATCAGTGGAAGGAATAGTGCCCCATCATTGGTGTCAGTAGGAGGAATAGTGCCCCATCATTGGTGTCAGTAGGAGGAATAGTGCCCCATTATTGGTGTCAGTGGGAGGAATAGTGCTCCATCATTGGTGTCAGTAGGAGGAATAGTGCCCCATCATTGGTGTCAGTAGGAGGAATAGTGCCCCATCATTGGTGTCAGTGGGAGGAATAGTGCTCCATCATTGGTGTCAGTGGGAGGAATAGTGCCCCATCATTGGTGTCAGTGGAAGGAACTGTGCCCCATCATTGGTGTCAGTGGGAGGAATAGTGCCCCATCATTGGTGTCAGTGGAAGGAACTGTGGCCCATTATTCATATAAATTAAATGAATATTGCCCCATTGTTGATATCAATAGAAGGAGTGGTGCCCTATGGTTGATGTCAGTGGGATGAATAATGCCCCATCGTTGGTGTCAGTGGGATAAATAGTACCCCATTGTTAGTGTCAGTGGATGGAATAGTGTCCCAAGGGAGCATGGAAAGGCAAGCAAAGGGCCGCATGCAGCCCCCCGGCCAAAGTTTGGTGACCGCTGGTCTATACTAAATAGATTATACCACTTTTATTAGTGGGGGGAGTGGCAGTCTATGGCATTGGAAGAAATCACATCCAGGTACATGTGAATGGTCACGTTGGTGACAAGATACACAGCGGGTCCAACCAAAAAGTTCAGTGAGACCTTTCTAGTAATAGAAGATCCATCCATTGTGGTGAGTGTCATCCATGTGGGGTCCCCTGGAAGTGGTCAGGTGTTTATCTGTTACTAATGGCACCAGCACCTGTTCACCTACCTCTTGTTTTTCAAGCAACTAATATTTGAAGGAGACTTTTTGATACATTGGACATTAGTTGTATTTTCTGGTGTCATTCATTTCTTTATTATTTACATTTTTACATGTGACAAACTGTTTAATAATCTTGATTTTGCTCTTTGTGTTCAGATCTAGAGTTTTCCTCCTGTGAAGTCTGGAGATCACATGACCATCACATTGCCTCCACCTCCCTCCCTGATAGAATAGAGAAATACAAAGAAGATTCTAGAAGTCACCAGAGAGATGATGGAGGAGAGGTGAGCGGTGCCGGGAATTCTGGGACATTATCCAGTAACAGACAAGGGATGTGTCTGGATGGTGACTGTATCATTGTGTGTGTCAGGTTCCTATAAGGTGTCAGGATGTCACTGTCTATTTCTCCATGGAGGAGTGGGAGGATTTAGAAGGACACAAGGATCTCTACAAGGACGTCATGATGGACAATCAGCCGCCCCTCACATCACCGGGTAAGAGGAGACTTTATTGTAAAGGAGAGAGCAGTACGGAGGCTCCACCTAGATCCCCCATCATCTGATAAACACATAGAAACAATGTATTCAGTCAGTGTGTGTGTTTCCTACAGATGGATCCAGTAATGGGAACCCACCAGAGAGATGTCCCCGTCCTCTGTATTCCCGGGATTCCACACAGGAAGGTCACACCATCCCCCACCATCATCAGGTAGATGAGGAACAATCACTGATAGTATCATTAGGATCTGTACATTATCTGCATTGTTACCATTGATGTCATTTTTATTCTATATTCAGAGTGGAAACCTGAGAGAGTCTAAAGTTGAAGTTAAAGAAGAGATAAAAGAGGAGGATGATGAGGATGGGGTGATGGAGGAGTCAGAGTCTCTAAAAGAACACAAAGATCTGTACCAGGACACCATGGTGGAGTCATCCAGCTACAGAAACCCCCCAGAGAGATGTCCCTGTCCTCTGTATTCCCGGGATTCCACACAGGAAGGTCACACCATCCCCCACTGTTACAAGGTTGGTGGGACGGAGGTTATAAAACACACTTATAGAGACAATGTGTGGATTTTATATGTGATGTCACAATAATAAAGCTTATATCTTACAGATGATATTCTCTCTCATTTTCTTGATTTAGAGTGGAGATCCAATCGATATAGAATTTGAGGTTAAAGCAGAAGAAGAAGAAGAGAGGTATGTGAGGGATGATCAGCAGTCTATGGAGGAGGATGGAATAACGGGGACATTTATAGAGGAGGACACTCCTACAGAGATCAGCACAGGTGGGTCATTAACACTAAATCCATTCCTCCACCCATACTGCTCACTGATTGGTCCAGAGTAGGGCGGGGACTGGGTGATATCAGCCTGTAATCCCCTGGTCACTTTCCTGAGCTGTGTTCCCCGTCCTGTATTTCTCTCAGATAATCTTCCTTCTCTGTGCTGCAGACACAATTTATGTATCTAGACTGGATTTATGGAGATTCTGGGGTTCAGCTGGCAGCAAAGTGTTAATTTTCACCATAGACGTTACTAGACCTTTGCTGGGGGAGCACATTGCAGGGGCTTCTTTCTCTAAGTGATTCTTTCTACAAGTGATTTGCACTTCAATCTCTACACTTCAGTGATTGCACAAAGTAAACATACATAGAAAACTGCACTGGGAAGCACCTAACAGACTGCAGGTGACCCGTCTCTCTATTCAGCTCTCCTTCCACTCTGTAACATGCACTCTCTACCACTCCTTCTGACACTTGTGTCCTCTCTCCTCAAACTCTCTTTCCTTCACCCCTCTTCTCCACCCCCCCTGCTTATACATATCACCCTGCCTTCTGTCCTCTCCCTATTACTGCTCCTACCAACTCTTTCTCATTCTACATCCATATACTGATAAAACCTCCAGTACTCTGAGGCATGTCCCTTCATATAAATCACATTCCCTCGCCCTCCTGCTTCTCCTAACCTCTGGTGACATATCCCCAAACCCTGGGCCCCCATCATCTGTCTTTGCCCAACGCTCCCATCACCCTACACCCTCTGGCAGCAACCTTCAGAACTTGGTCTCTATTCCTCTTCTTGCCCACTCTGTCACAAACTCACCACCCTCCACAACCTCTGTATCATAAATTCCTTTAACCTACTTGTCATTACTGAAACCTGGCTTCATGAATCGGACACTGCTTCTCCTGCTTCCCTCTCCCATGGTGGCCTTCTCTGGACTCACTCGCACAGACCAAGTGGACGGAAGGGAGGTGGAGTGGGAATCCTTCTAGCCCCACACAACACCTATCAGGTACTTCACCCACTTCCCTCTCTAACACTCTCCTCTTTTGAGGCACATTGCATTCGTCTATTCTCTCCCATTTCTCTAAGAATTCCTGTCATCTATCGGCCCCCTGGACCAGTATCAGCCTTCCTTGATGACTTCTCTGCCTGCCTACCCTACTTTCTCTCTTCTGAAATCCCCACATTTATTCTCTGTGACTTCAACATCCCTGTTAACATTAACACTACTATTACTTCTAAACTTCTCAGTCTAACCTCATCTATTGACCTGAAGCAATGGATACAGGCTCCTACTCACTCCAACGGCAACACTTATGACCTTGTCTTGTCCTATCTGTGCACTCCGTGCAACCTTTCCAACAATCCTCTCCCACTCTCTGATCACCACCTTATTCATTTCGCTCTCTCCCTGTCTCCCACCTCCTCTCCCTCCAACCGCCTAACAGTTACATGTAGAAACCTTCGCCACCTCAACCCTTCTCTTCTCTACTACTGATCACCTCTATGACAAAATCTCACCCCTGTCCTGCCCCAACCTAGCCACTTTCATCTACAACAGCTCACTGTCTTCCTCCCTAGACAAGCTCACCCCCTCACTACACGCAGAATTAGACTGCTACAACCCTGGCAAACAGACGACACCAGAAGTCTCAGAAAACATCGCCGCGCTCTTGAGCATCTGTGTCATAAGACTAAGTTCCAGGAAGACTTCACACAATATAAATCTGCCCTCCTAAAATACTATTCCTGCCTCCACACTGCCAAACAGACCGACTTTATCACACTCATTAACACCTTCTCATCCAGTCCACGTCAACTCTTCTCTACCTTCAACACTCTACTCTGTCCTCCACCCTCTCACTCACTCACTGCCCAGGAGATCGCGAATCACTTAAAAAATAAGATTGATACAATTCTTGAGGAGATCTCCAACACGCAGAAACCTCCCCCACGCAACACCCCATGTCCATAGATACAATCATTGCTTCCCTCATTCAACCCTGCTAGTATTAATGAGGTTACTAAACTTTTATCTAACACTCCTCTAACCACCTGCCCCCTGGACCCTGCTCCCTCGCAAATGCTACGCTCACCCTCTGACTCGATTCTACACTCTCTAACTCACATTTTCAACCTCTCCCTCTCTTGTGGCATTTTCCCAAACTTTCTAAAACATGTACTAGTCACTGTCATGGAAATATAGGTTGTATGCAGAGCACACAGCCTATTTTTCCTGTGCTAAATAAGCACACACTTCGTCTTATTGCAATAATGCTATCTTAGGTTAAAATTCACTCACCATCATTAGTCCCCATTCATTCCAAGAAGCAAACATCACCAGACAGCTATGTTCTCATCTCAGCCTCCCAGCATGACTGGCCGGCCCGAGCCTCACGGCTCCTTTTTATTACCAAAAGATCTCACCAGCAGATAATCACCTCCCCCATGGGAGTGGTCATCACAGCATGTGACCTCCATCCAGCAGATGACCATACAAGGACATCCTTCCAACAAGATGTCCCATACAATCCAGTACATGAATACCACACAAGAAATATAGCTTAAAGGATACAATTCAATATAATAATAATACAACAACATGATGGCTAAAGTCTTATGGGCGTGTCCGGGCAGGGAAAGCGTGTATGCTCCCAGCAAACGAAGCCGTATTGCTTTAAAACATGGACGCCTTCCCTGACTCTGACAACGCTCGCAAGCTCTCATATTACCACTGATAGGAATCCTTATTCTACGCTATTCCATAGAATAACGCATATTCAGATAATACTATTATGGCTTGTGGGAGGCTATCTGCAGGCGCGCGCTACGCGTCCGGACCAATGCTGATCAACACACCGCCAAAACAAGAGCACACATCTGCCTATAACCAATGATGTTGTTGCAGAGCGAGCATATCCCCTCCTCAATGATCGTCCGTGCTAATGCACAGAGGGCCCCTCGTCGGCGAGCATATCCGCACGCTGCAAACATCACACTGCAACCTCAAGACGTTTTCCCTACCAGACGGGATTCAACCAGCCTCAGACTGCCCCAGTCAGCTCTTTAGAGCGGGTTGCGGAAGTACTAACACTATGACAATACATATTGAATACATCTTCATAAAATTCTCCACAACAGTCACCCCCATACTTAAAAAGCCCTCACTGGACACAACCTACGTCCCATCTCCTTACTCGCCTTCTCCTCCAAACTTCTTGAAAGACTGGTCTGCAACTGACTGAGCGACCATCTGACCATGAACAAACTTCTGGATCCCCTTCAGTCCGGATTTCGCCCTCAACACTCCACAGAAACTGTTCTCCTTAAACTCTCAAATGACCTACTAACGACTAAAACCAGCGGACAATATTCTGTACTATTTCTCCTGGATCTCTCTGCTGCCTTTGACACAGTGGACCACCCCCTCCTCCTCAATAATCTCCACTCCTTTGGTCTCTGTGAGTGTACTCTTCGCTGGTTCTCATCCTACCTATCCCACCGCTCCTTCAGTGTCACTTCCAACTCTACTCCCTCTTCTCTCCCTTTCTCTGTTGGGGTCCCCCAAGGTTCTGTTCTTGGACCTCTCCTTTTCTCAATCTACACCTCCTCCCTGGGTCAGTTGATTGCCTCCGCTGATGACACCCACATCTATCTCTCCTCCCCCAGCTCTCTCCTATCTCTCCTCACCCATCACCAACTTACTAGCAGACATATCAGCCTGGATGTCACATCACTTCCTCAAACTAAACCTATCCAAAACCGAGCTCATAATATTTCCTCCCCATGTGCCCCTTCCCCTGACTTCTCTGTCAATATCAACGGCTCAACTATCAACTTGTCCCCCCTTGCCAAGGTCCTAGGTGTAATCCTGGACTCTGAGCTAACCTTTCGGCCTCACATCCTATCGTTATCCAAAATTTGCCGCCTCAACCTCTGCAACATCTCCAAGATTATTATACATTATTATTATAGGCGATTTATATAGCGCCAACAGTTTACGCAGCACTTTACAATGTATAGGGGGGGCAACACAATTACAGTATTGTTCAATACAAAAGGTACCGGAGGGCCCGGCTCGTAGAGCTTACATTCTAAAGGGAGGGGGTGGTGGTACAAAAGGTAATAGCTGCAGAGAATGATTTGATGGGGGTGACTCAGGGACGATGTAGCTAGGGGCGATGTTGTGAATGGCCTTGTATGTTATGGTTAGCATTTTGAATTTTAGACGGTGGGGGGAGGGGAAGCCAGTGAAGGGATTGGCAGAGAGGAGCAGCAGTCACAGATCGGTTAGTGAGGTGTATTAGTCTAGCAGCAGAATTCATAATAGACTGAAGGGCGGATAGCCGGCTTAAGGGTAGGCCATTAAGGAGGGAGTTGCAGTTGTCAAGGCGGGAAATAATCAAGGCGTTAATAAGTTGCTTTGTGGTGTCATTAGTCAGGAAGGCTTGAATTCTGGAGATGTTGGAGGTTAAGGCAGCAGGATTTAGCCAGTGATTGAATATGGGGGCTGAAGGAGAGGCCTGAGTCAAGGATTACACCCAGCACCCTGGCATGTGTGGAGGAACCAATGGTTGTGTTGTTGATATTAACCTGCCTGGCGGTATGATTCTGACAGATTTTAGGTGCTAAAAGCGGTACCATTATTTTGCATGGAAATTTGGCGTTTTATATTGTAGGCCTGCAATTCTTAGGAATAACTCGCTTAAATCTGTCCAAACAAGAGTCTAGTAGACATCCCGGGTATGATAAAGTTAAAAAAACTAAATCATAAATTATAATATAATAAATAACTATAAATAATTATAACAAATAATAATATAATAATAATAAAAATTATTCAATAATGTAATCAAATCAAAAAACACAGAAATTTGCTCAGTTGCAGAATTGTCGCTGTCATTAGATTTAGTGTTTGATGACGAATTTCCCCACAAATCACTATCGCTCAATTCTGCAAGTGATTCTAATTTATTATCACTGTTTTCTAGCTGGTCTAAAACCACTTTTGATGTAAAGGGACACTTTTTGGTTGCTATGGACGATCTCCAGTTTCCAGGCAGAAAGAACAGTTTTTATAATATAAAACTGCATGCAGGACACTGGACAGACCACTAGGGACAAAGGGGATGTGTTATTATTTGATACAGTATACTGTAATCTTATAGATTACAGTACTGTATGTGTATTGTGTGTTTCACTTTTTGAATTTGGCGCCGAACTTCGCCCCCCTGCGCCACAACGTCGCAGGGAACAGAGCTCGGCGGCACTCGGGCACTGTGTGTGAATCGAGCGAGATGGCGGCTTACACACACAGCGGGACACATCGCAGGATCCAGGGACAAGGTAAGTAACTTCCCCTGTGTCCTCCCCTGTATCCTGCTATGCAGCCCGAGTCTGGCTCGGGGTTACCGCTTTAGGTACTAAAATCCTACCCCGAGCCAGACTCAGGAATACCGCCAGGCTGGTTAATGGTAAAGTCATGGGGGGCTGTGAAGAAGGAAATATAACAAGCTCAGTTTTAGAAAGATTGAGTTTGAAGAAGTTGTGTGACATCCATACCAATATGTCCTTCAGTAAGTTTGAGATCTGTAAGGAGATGGAGGGGGTGAGTTGAGGAGTGGAGAGATAGATCTGAGTGTCTTCGGCATAGAGGTGGTATTGGAAGGCATGGGAGGTTATCAACTAGCCCAGGGAAGAGGTATAGAGTGAGAATAGGAGAGGCCCAAGGACGGAGCCTTGGGGTACCCCAACAGAAAGAGGAAGAGGAGATGGAGTTGTAAGTTACACTGAAAGTGCGCTGAGATAGGTAGGAGGAGAACCAGGATAAAGCAGAATCACGGAGGTGTCAAAGGCAGCAGAGAGGTCTAGGAGTACGAGTATGAAGTAATGGCCATTGGTTTTAGCAGTTAGTAGGTCATTGGTGAGTTTTAGTAGGGCAGTTTCCGTAGAATGATGTGGGCGGAAGCCAGACTGTAGGTGGTCGAGAAGGTTGTTGTCCGTGAGGTAGCGACTCATTCGGTCATGGACAAGGCGTTCGATGAGCTTGGAGGCAAACGGGAGCAGGGAGATGGGTCTTAATTATTCAAGCAGGTGGGGTCTAGTGAGGGTTTTTTAAGTATGGGGGTAACCAGTGCATGTTTGAGCGGGGAAGGAAAGGTGCCAGAGGAGAGGGAGAGGTTGAAGATGTGGGTTAGGGAGTTGAGGATAGAGCGGGAAGGTGGTCGCAGTAATTGAGAGGGGACAGGGTCCAGGGGACAGGTAGTTAGGTGGGCCATGGAGAGGAGTTTATCAACTTCATCTGTGGTAACTGGGCAGAAGGAGGAGAGTATTGAGTGTGGTGTTGGACCCGATGTGTTGGGAAGGGGAGGAATTTGAATGCTGGATATCTCCTTGCGAATTGTGTCTATTTTGTCTTTGAAATGGTTGGCAATCTGTTGAGCGGTAAGCAAGTTGGTGGGTGGGGGCAGTGGGGGGTGAAGTAAGGAATTAAGGGTAGAAAAGAGTTGACAAGGTTTGGATGAGAGGGTCGTAGTAAGTTTGTTTAGCAGTGTGGAGGCAGGAGTTGTGTTTGAGAAGGGCAGATTTGTAGAGGGTAAAGTCTTGCAGGGATTTAGATTTACGCCACGCTCGCTCAAGAGCACGGCTGTGTCTCTTGAGACTTCTGGTGTTGTCTGTTTGCCAGGGTTGTGGCAGATGGGGCCGGGTTCTGCGTGTAGAAAGAGGAGCAAGTATGTCTAGGGAGGATGATAACGTAGTGTTGTAGATGGAAGTGGTTAGGTCTGGGCAGGACAGGGGTGCGATTTTGTCATAAAGGCCATCTGTAGCAGGGTGAAGAGGGGAAGGGTTGAGGTTTGCAAAGGTTTCTGTGGGTAGTTCTTTGTGGGTTGGCAGCATGGAATGTAGGAGACAAGGAGAGTGTGAAAGGGATAAGGTTGTGATCAGAGAGAGGAAAGGGGGTGTTAGAGAGGTTGCAGGGAGTGCAGCGATGGGAGAATACGAGGTTGAGAGTATTGCCATTGGAGTGATTGGTGGTTTGTGTCCATTGTGTTAGGTTAAAAGAGGAGGTTGGGTTGAGTAGTTGGTGAAGTGGTTTCAATATTAACATTGATTGGAATGTTAGTCACCTAGGATGATGGCAGGCACTTCAGATGAGAGAAAATAGGGTAGCCATACAGAGAAGTCATCCAGAAAGCGTGACACTGGTCCAGGAGACCGATAAATGACTGCGACCCTCAGACAAGCTGGAGAGAAAAGACGAGAGCAGGGGGAAAGAGAGGGAGGTGTGGGAAGAACCTGGAAGGTGCATTGTGGGGAGAGGAGAAGTCCGACACCACCTCCTTTTCATCCAGTGGGTCTGGTGGAGTGAGTCCAGAGGAGGCCACTGTGGGACAGGGCAGCTGGAGAGGTAGTGTCAGATTCCTGGAGCCAGGTTTCGGTATAGCAAATAAATTAAGGGATTTGGAGAGGAAATGGTAATCGACAGAAGCTAGTTTGTTGAAGATTGAGCGGGCATTCCAGAGGGCACATGAAAGAGGGTGACTGACTTGTGGAATCAGAGGAATTGGGATGAGAAGGTTGAAGTTACGACTACTGTTGAAGGAGGCAGACGGACAATTTTGGCATTGGGAATTGGATGTGGGACGGCCGGGGTTTGGTTCTTTGTCCCCAGACATTAGGAGTAGTAGGAGGGTGAGAGTGGTAAGGCGGGAGTATATTTATTATTATATATATGATATAAGATATATTACTTTCACTATTTCACAGTATAAATGAATCCATTATAGTAGTGATTATCTGATGTTTTTGTACTATACATTAATATTTTTTTTATCCCCATCATAACAGATGATGAAATAAAATCATGCTGCTGCTGTTAAATGTCCTATGCTGGTCATACACGGATCCATTTTTGGATGAGAAAATTCACACAAATATTTGTATGAAAAGTATTTGTACATTCGATGAATGGACGAGTGTAGTTCGAAAATTCCACTTGCTTTTAACATTCAATTATAAAATGAGTGTAACTTCTGAGTAAAAACCACATACATGATGTGAGAATTTGTTCGATGGAGAAAAGTTTTCTGTTCTGGTCCTTCGAATTTTCCCGTCACTGTGGTGGAAAATGAACGTCGATTTGACCACAATAATGGTTATAAAATTGGATGAATGTTTTTTGTGAAAGAAAAATGAGTTTGTGTACGGCCAGAATAAAGCCCCGTACACACGGTCGGACTTCCATCGGACTTTTCCGTGTTTTTTTGTCCGAACGGAGTTGGTTGGGAACACCCATAGCATACACACGCTCGGACTTTTCTGCAAACTTTCCCAAAACTTTTTTGCAACATCGCGTTGTTTTTCTGCTCTTTTCTGCTCTTTACGGCTCTTTCCCGCCACCCTTTGGTCAACTTTTGCTAATGTTGGTTGTTTTTAACATTCGTTGTTTTGTCCATCGGACTAAAGTCCGATGGTTTTCTGTACACACGGTTTGACTTTGCTCCATCGGACTTTTGTTGGGCAAAATTTGTCTGTTTGCAGACCCAACTTTTGTCCGATGAAAACAAAACCAAACGAAAAATAGTTTGTCCGATGGAGCATACACACGGTTGGATTGTTGGTCCAACTTGCTCAAAATTAAGTTTGTTGGGCAAAAGTCTGACCGTGTGTACGGGGCTTAAGTGACATCAGGTGCAGGGAGCTTGTACCCACCTACCTGTCTATGACAAGGGAGTCTGTCATCCATCATATTATATTACACTCCTGTCTGATCATCTGCAAAACAGCGTTTTACCTCTTTTTTTATATTTTATTAATGTTGATCTCTGATTGTGATATGTAGCAGATTCACCCTCTAATAATACATCTATCTGTCTGTTATTCTCAGAGTGGATTAAATATCCAACTATATATCTGGAGATTTATATTTACCGCTGTATATAGATATTCAAGAATATTAACTCCATTATACACCAAACATTTTTTTAAGGTTTTTATCTAATTAGCCGATTAATCAAAACAATAATCGGCCAACTAATCAATTCTGAAAATAATCATTAGTTGCCGCCCTACATAGGACCCATTTACTATTTACCTTGAGGGGGGAATTGTAAGATCCTCAGAGACAAAGCTGCCTGATGTGGGCGGAGTCCTGGTTTAGGGGAACCAATCAGCTCATGTCTAGTAATAATCTTTGTATTTCTATTTTAGTAGATGGACGGGAGATGAGGAAAACCTCAGAGGATTGTCTCACTTTGTCTCCAGACTGTAAAGTAGAAGATGAGGACATCACACAGTATAGTCCAGGAGAAAACCCGACTACCTCAAATGTCCATCCGGCACCACACAGTGTAGATGGACCATCGTATTCCTCTTATCCTGAGGAACCTCAGACTGTGCGGGACGGTGCCGGACCATCGTATTCCTCTTATCCCGAGGAACCTCAGACTGTGCAGGACGGTGCCGGACCATCGTATTCCTCTTATCCTGAGGAACCTCAGACTGTGCGGGACGGTGCCGGACCATCGTATTCCTCTTATCCTGAGGAACCTCAGACTGTGCGGGACGGTGCCGGACCATCGTATTCCTCTTCTCCTGAGGAACCTCAGACTGTGCGGGACGGTGCCGGACCATCGTATTCCTCTTATCCTGAGGAACCTCAGACTGTGCGGGACGGTGCCGGACCATCGTATTCCTCTTGTCCTGAGGAACCTCAGACTGTGCGGGACGGTGCCGGACCATCGTATTCCTCTTATCCTGAGGAACCTCAGACTGTGCGGGACGGTGCCGGACCATCGTATTCCTCTTATCCTGAGGAACCTCAGACTGTGCGGGACGGTGCCGGACCATCGTATTTCTCCTATCCTGAGGAACCTCAGACTGTGCGGGACGGTGCCGGACCATCGTATTCCTCTTATCCTGAGGAACCTCAGACTGTGCGGGACGGTGCCGGACCATCGTATTCCTCTTGTCCTGAGGAACCTCAGACTGTGCGGGACGGTGCCGGACCATCGTATTCCTCTTATCCTGAGGAACCTCAGACTGTGCGGGACGGTGCCGGACCATCGTATTCCTCTTATCCTGAGGAACCTCAGACTGTGAGGGATGGTGCCGGACCATCGTACTCCTCTTATCCTGAGGAACCTCAGACTGTGCGGGACGGTGCCGGACCATCGTATTCCTCTTATCCTGAGGAACCTCAGACTGTGCGGGACGGTGCCGGACCATCGTATTCCTCGTATCCTGAGGAACCTCAGACTGTGCGGGACGGTGCCGGACCATCGTATTCCTCTTATCCTGAGGAACCTCAGACTGTGCGGGACGGTGCCGGACCATCGTATTCCTCTTATCCTGAGGAACCTCAGACTGTGCGGGACGGTGCCGGACCATCGTATTCCTCTTATCCTGAGGAGCCTCAGACTGTGCGGGACGGTGCCGGACCATCGTATTCCTCTTATCCTGAGGAACCTCAGACTGTGCGGGATGGTGCCGGACCATCGTATTCCTCTTATCCTGAGGAGCCTCAGACTGTGAGGGGCGGTGCCATCCTTCCAACAGATGAGAGATTTTCCTGTACTGAGTGCGGGAAGGGTTTCCTTTTTAAATCCAGACTTAATGAGCATAAAAGATCTCACACAGGGGAGAAGCCGTATTCCTGTCCTGAGTGCGGGAAATGTTTTTCAGTGAAGTCCAGTCTTATCAAACATCAGAGATCTCACACGGGGGAGAAGCCGTATTCCTGTGCTGAGTGTGGGAAATGTTTTTCACTGAAGTCCAGTCTTTCCACACATCAGAGATCTCACACTGGGGAGAAGCCGTATTCCTGTCCTGAGTGCGGAAAATTTTTCTCACGGAAGTCCCATCTTTACAGACATCAGAGATTCCACACAGGGCAGAAGCCGTATTCCTGTCCTGAGTGCAGGAAATCTTTTTCACAGAAGACCAATCTTTATAAACATCAGAGATCTCACACGGGGGAGAAGCCGTATTCCTGTCCTGAGTGTGGGAAATGTTTTGCAGATAAGTCCAGTCTTTCCACACATCAGGGATCTCACACGGGGGAGAAGCCGTATTCCTGTCCTGAGTGCGGGAAATGTTTTTCAGAGAAGTCCAGTCTTTCCAGACATCAGAGATCTCACACGGGGCAGAAGCCGTATTCCTGTCCTGAGTGCGGGAAATGTTTTTCACAGAAGACCAATCTTTATAAACATCAGAGATTTCACACGGGGGAGAAGCCGTATTCCTGTCCTGAGTGTGGGAAATGTTTTGCAGATAAGTCCAGTTTTTCCACACATCAGAGATCTCACACGCGGGAGAAGCCGTATTCCTGTCCTGAGTGCGGGAAATGTTTTTCGCTGAAGTGCAATCTTTACACACATCAGAGATCACACACGGGGGAGAAGCCGTATTCCTGTCCTGAGTGTGGGAAATGTTTTGCAGATAAGTCCAGTTTTTCCACACATCAGAGATCTCACACGCGGGAGAAGCCGTATTCCTGTCCTGAGTGCGGGAAATGTTTTTCGCTGAAGTGCAATCTTTACAGACATCAGAGATCTCACACGGGGGAGAAGCCGTATTCCTGTCCTGAGTGCGGGAAATGTTTTTCGCTGAAGTGCAATCTTTACAGACATCAGAGATCTCACACGGGGGACAAGCCGTATTCCTGTCCTGAGTGCGGGAAATGTTTTTCGCTGAAGTCCAGTCTTTCCAGACATCAGAGATCTCACACGGGGGAGAAGCCATTTTCCTGCCCTGAGTGAGGGAAATGTTCCTCACTGAAGTCCTGTCTTCCTGTACATCAGGGATCGCACACAACCCTTGAGGTGTATTAGTGCCTTGAGTGCGGGAAATGTCATGTATATGAATGTTGCTCTCATGTGGGGAAGAAGCACACCCTGATATACACCTCAGATATACTCCATGGCTGATCTTCATCATGTAAGAAACAGTTGATAAGGAGATCAGAGATCACCAAAGACATGGATGAAGTGTTGTACCGTGTTGGCCATTGATAGCAGTAGAAAAATAAAAATGGAGTCATTACCTCTCATTGGCTGAGTACATTTTGTGGTGGAAGATTTCACAAACACGCCTGTTTAAAAAAAAACAATAGTTGAACGGTTATGATCGAGATTCACCCAGCTGTGATGAGAATTGGACGTATTTTATTTCATACTCTGATTTCCTTGACTCCATCTAATGACCATAATGCAGTTTTGCACTAATTGAGGTATTTCAGGAAAAATACCTGATTATGGCCACTAGATGGAGCTGATGATCATAGGAAATCACTGTGTTATATCACAGCCAGAATTTGTAACAGCTGGATGAATGATTGTCACATTAGTCCAATAAATTCTTTGATAAACAGACCTCTTATTTCCCTTCATCAGACATGTCTTCATACTAATACCTGAGATCATACTCATACACTTATCAGTACAGTACACACTGAAGGATAGAACTTACATAAGACAACACTATTAGACTAACCATTGAATTATAATGAAAAATACAATGTTTGGACTTTAGATGGCGCTAAGTATAATAGCAATTATCTCCAGCTAGTGGAAAATGTAATAATTTCTATATTAAATCAATGGAAATTATTCGACCAGCAAACA
Organism: Rana muscosa; assembly: GCA_029206835.1. Lineage (NCBI taxonomy): Eukaryota > Metazoa > Chordata > Amphibia > Anura > Ranidae > Rana > Rana muscosa. The sequence continues at coordinate 2,400,853 of JARGYO010000019.1, forward strand.
GCCAATTAAACTCCATTTCCCCCTCATTCACACAGAAGGAATGTTCATGTATTTTCACCCGGAAAATTTCTGTACAATTATTTATGACTAGACCCCTAAATGTCAGGAGACGTTTATATAAAGATGGGAAGTATGGAGCAGATAAATGAATAGACCTCCTAGCAATGTTATTACCAGGCTGCAGCTAGGGGGAGCTCTAATGATTAGAGTGTGACCACAAAGATATTGTCTTTCTTTTCAAAATTTTCCCTCATTTTTTGTTTATAGCGCAAAAAATTAAAAACCGCAGAGGTGATCAAATACCACCAAAAGAAAGCTTTATTTGTGGGAAATAAAGGACGTAAATTTTGGTTGCGTACAACGTCGCACGACCGCGCAATTGTCTATTAAAGCGACGCAGTGTCATATCACAAAAAAATGGCCTGGTCTTTGAGCAGTCAAATCTTCTGGGGCTGAAGTGGTTAAAATTCAACATGTAACCAGTCAGACGGAGTTCTAAGTCTTGTATTTCACTATATAAACTCACTTTACTTTTAAAAATAAGTGTAAAATGCAAAACTCCGGTGGGTGTAACAAGATGTCTGCTTTCCCCCTTCTCAGTGTATCCTTACTATGGAGGAGTGCGGGGTGTAACAAGATGTCCGCTTTCCCCCTTCTCAGTGTATCCTTACTATGGAGGAGTGCGGGGTGTAACAAGATGTCCGCTTTCCCCCTTCTCAGTGTATCCTTACTATGGAGGAGTGCGGGGTGTAACAAGATGTCTGCTTTCCCCCTTCTCAGTGTATCCTTACTATGGAGGAGTGCAGGGTGTAACAAGATGTCCGCTTTCCCCCTTCTCAGTGTATCCTTACTATGGAGGAGTGCGGGGTGTAACAAGATGTCCGCTTTCCCCCTTCTCAGTGTATCCTTACTATGGAGGAGTGCAGGGTGTAACAAGATGTCCGCTTTCCCCCTTCTCAGTGTATCCTTACTATGGAGGAGTGCGGGGTGTAACAAGATGTCCGCTTTCCCCCTTCTCAGTGTATCCTTACTATGGAGGAGTGCGGGGTGTAACAAGATGTCCGCTTTCCCCCTTCTCAGTGTATCCTTACTATGGAGGAGTGCGGGGTGTAACAAGATGTCTGCTTTCCCCCTTCTCAGTGTATCCTTACTATGGAGGAGTGCGGGGTGTAACAAGATGTCCGCTTTCCCCCTTCTCAGTGTATCCTTACTATGGAGGAGTGCGGGGTGTAACAAGATGTCCGCTTTCCCCCTTCTCAGTGTATGCTTACTATGGAGGAGTGCGGGGTGTAACAAGATGTCTGCTTTCCCCCTTCTCAGTGTATCCTTACTATGGAGGAGTGCGGGGTGTAACAAGATGTCTGCTTTCCCCCTTCTCAGTGTATCCTTACTATGGAGGAGTGCGGGGTGTAACAAGATGTCCGCTTTCCCCCTTCTCAGTGTATCCTTACTATGGAGGAGTGCGGGGTGTAACAAGATGTCTGCTTTCCCCCTTCTCAGTGTATCCTTACTATGGAGGAGTGCGGGGTGTAACAAGATGTCCGCTTTCCCCCTTCTCAGTGTATCCTTACTATGGAGGAGTGCGGGGTGTAACAAGATGTCCGCTTTCCCCCTTCTCAGTGTATCCTTACTATGGAGGAGTGCGGGGTGTAACAAGATGTCCGCTTTCCCCCTTCTCAGTGTATCCTTACTATGGAGGAGTGCGGGGTGTAACAAGATGTCTGCTTTCCCCCTTCTCAGTGTATCCTTACTATGGAGGAGTGCGGGGTGTAACAAGATGTCCGCTTTCCCCCTTCTCAGTGTATCCTTACTATGGAGGAGTGCGGGGTGTAACAAGATGTCTGCTTTCCCCCTTCTCAGTGTATCCTTACTATGGAGGAGTGCGGGGTGTAACAAGATGTCCGCTTTCCCCCTTCTCAGTGTATCCTTACTATGGAGGAGTGCGGGGTGTAACAAGATGTCTGCTTTCCCCCTTCTCAGTGTATCCTTACTATGGAGGAGTGCGGGGTGTAACAAGATGTCCGCTTTCCCCCATCTCAGTGTATCCTTACTATGGAGGAGTGCGGGGTGTAACAAGATGTCCGCTTTCCCCCTTCTCAGTGTATCCTTACTATGGAGGAGTGCGGGGTGTAACAAGATGTCCGCTTTCCCCCTTCTCAGTGTATCCTTACTATGGAGGAGTGCGGGGTGTAACAAGATGTCTGCTTTCCCCCTTCTCAGTGTATCCTTACTATGGAGGAGTGCGGGGTGTAACAAGATGTCCGCTTTCCCCCTTCTCAGTGTATCCTTACTATGGAGGAGTGCGGGGTGTAACAAGATGTCCGCTTTCCCCCTTCTCAGTGTATCCTTACTATGGAGGAGTGCGGGGTGTAACAAGATGTCCGCTTTCCCCCTTCTCAGTGTATCCTTACTATGGAGGAGTGCGGGGTGTAACAAGATGTCCGCTTTCCCCCTTCTCAGTGTATCCTTACTATGGAGGAGTGCGGGGTGTAACAAGATGTCCGCTTTCCCCCTTCTCAGTGTATCCTTACTATGGAGGAGTGCGGGGTGTAACAAGATGTCCGCTTTCCCCCTTCTCAGTGTATCCTTACTATGGAGGAGTGCGGGGTGTAACAAGATGTCCGCTTTCCCCCATCTCAGTGTATCCTTACTATGGAGGAGTGCGGGGTGTAACAAGATGTCCGCTTTCCCCCTTCTCAGTGTATCCTTACTATGGAGGAGTGCGGGGTGTAACAAGATGTCCGCTTTCCCCCTTCTCAGTGTATCCTTACTATGGAGGAGTGCGGGGTGTAACAAGATGTCCGCTTTCCCCCTTCTCAGTGTATCCTTACTATGGAGGAGTGCGGGGTGTAACAAGATGTCTGCTTTCCCCCTTCTCAGTGTATCCTTACTATGGAGGAGTGCGGGGTGTAACAAGATGTCCGCTTGCCCCCTTCTCAGTGTATCCTTACTATGGAGGAGTGCGGGGTGTAACAAGATGTCCGCTTTCCCCCTTCTCAGTGTATCCTTACTATGGAGGAGTGCGGGGTGTAACAAGATGTCCGCTTGCCCCCTTCTCAGTGTATCCTTACTATGGAGGAGTGTGGGGTGTAACAAGATGTCCGCTTTCCCCCTTCTCAGTGTATCCTTACTATGGAGGAGTGCGGGGTGTAACAAGATGTCCGCTTTCCCCCTTCTCAGTGTATCCTTACTATGGAGGAGTGCGGGGTGTAACAAGATGTCCGCTTTCCCCCTTCTCAGTGTATCCTTACTATGGAGGAGTGCGGGGTGTAACAAGATGTCCGCTTTCCCCCTTCTCAGTGTATCCTTACTATGGAGGAGTGTGGGGTGTAACAAGATGTCCGCTTTCCCCCTTCTCAATGTATCCTTACTATGGAGGAGTGCGGGGTGTAGCAAGATGGCGGCGACGGAACATCACTTCCGTTACACATTCTGACGGGTTGCTGAATCTGACGAAACATCGGCACTCGGATATTCTCGGCCAAGCGTTACAGACATATTTTTAATTCAATCTTATTTTATTTGTTTATGCAATGAAACGACAGAAAAAGACATACATTGTCTTAAACATTACAAACATTAATAGGATACATCCTCAACAGGCATCATGTGTGTCAGAACAGAGCAGGGCTAAGTACCATCAGATGAAAGTATACACAAACCTATTTGGAGAGTATGAAGTAGGGTCACTCAATGGGTTATAGGTAGTAGGTAAATTGAAGCCCTGGTACGTTATCCTACTGGGTTCTTAGAGGTGTATTTATGTGTAGAGAAAGAGTCAGAGTCAGGGGCAAATAGTAGGGGTACACAGATAGGGGACAGGGATCAGAATCACTCCATCAAGGTCCGAGAGTGGTCTCGTCCAGGGCACACTCCGCCCAAGAGATAAACTCCGAGGAGTACCGAAACACGGACCACGAAGTCCATGTGAGAGAGAACTGTTCACTTTTGTCATTTTCCTCCGCCACCAGGCGCTCAAGGTCCCTAATGCGGTCCACCTCAACAGCCCAATCCCCCAGGGAAGGCATGGTTGCCGTTCTCCAATGACGGGGAATCACTACCCTGACCGCCGCCAGAAAGTGTCGCAAGACATCATTTCTGATGGATTTAAATGATCCTGGGATAATAGACAAGAGAGCCACCTCAGGTGAAGGGTGGATAGAGGTCGCCATCAATTTGCAGTAGAGTGTGAAAATCCGCTGCCAGTACCTCCGCACAGGAGGGCACTCCCACCAGATGTGGAGCATGGTTCCCCGGGAGCCGAGGCACCGCCAGCAGGCATCCGACACCTCCGGATTGAAGTGGTGAAGAGTTGATGGACATCTGTACCATCTTGTTAACAGTTTAAACCCCTTCTCCTGGGTCTTGGTGGCTATGGACAATTTGTGCGTCAGGGTAAAACATTTTTGCCAGTCAATAGGGGAGATAGTGTGACGGAGGTCTGTCTCCCAGGCCACCGTATACGGTGGGAGGCCAGGGGAGTAAACATCGAGCAGAAGGGAGTATAGTTGCGATACAACATGCGTTGGAGGTTCCACCTGCAGGAGCAGTTCCTCGAATCCCGTCGGTTCAGCAAGAATGTCTGTAATAGATGGGAAAGTCCGGATGTAGGAGGCAGTCTGTTGCCTCCGAAGCCACTGCATGGGGTGACGAGAGGTCAGACCTGTAGAGGTATCTGACCTCAAAGTGGGGTCTGCACGAAGGACCTGGGCAAGTCGCCTATGATCCTCTCTTCGCCATGGTCCGAATCTTGCTACCGACATAGCTGGCGGAAAGGCCGGGGTCCCAAAGAAGGGAGTCATAGGCCCCATGCGGTTTGATAAGCCCCTTCTGGACAGCATGCGATCCCAAATCTGGATCGTTTGATGGGTAAGGTCATTAAGAGGGCCCGAACCCCCCCGTACCGTAGGCAAGGTCCAGGGGAGAGCGGAGAGCTCAATTGGGCTCATGTGGCTTTCCAACTGAACCCAAAGCTTGGTTGAAGAATGATGGAACCAATCTAGTATGCGGGTGAGCACCGCTGCTTTATGGTATAGGGAGGCATCTGGGGCTCCAGCCCCCCCCCCCGAGCCTTTGGAAGAGAAAGTGTTTCATACCGTATCCTGGGACGGGCCGCATTCCAAATAAATTTGGAAAACAGTTGGCGTATTTTCTTAAAGTACGAATTAGGTATGTGAATAAGGATGGTCTGAAACAAATACAGGAACCTAGGGAGAACATCCATTTTCAGGGCATTCACTCTACCTAGCCATGAGAGCTGTTTGGACGCATAATTGATTAAATCTGCCTGGGTCCTAAGAAGTAGGGGGGCAAAGTTCAAGGAAAAAAGTTGGGAAGCATCCGCCGGTATTTGAATTCCGAGATACCTTATGGAGGGGGAACCAGTTTTGAAGGGGAAAGAAGACGATAGTCTTCGCAGGGCCGACGTAGGCAGAGATATGTTGAGGATTTCCGATTTATTGTAGTTGACCTTGAAGTTGCTAACTTCTCCAAATTTCCGAAACTCCTGCAATACCAAGGGCAAGGATGTGTGAGGGTGTGTCACGAACAGGAGCAGATCATCTGCAAAGAGGGCAAGTTTAATATGTGTGGGCCCGACTGTTATGCCTTGGATAGAAGAATTGTTACGTAGAGCAATAGCTAGATGTTCCATAGTGAGAACGTAGAGGAGGGGGGACAGTGGGCATCCCTGTCGCGTCCCGTTAGATACAGAGAAGGCTGGAGATAGCGAGCCATTTAGTCTAATCCTAGCATATGGAGAGGAGTAAAGGGACATTATTCTCGCCATCATATTGGTTCCCACGCCTATTTGTTGCAGGGATAGTCGAAGGAACTGCCAGTCTACTCGGTCGAATGCCTTCTCGGCATCGACTGTTAAGAGGCATAGTGGGATATCGTGGGACCGGGCATAGTTGGTTAAAAGAAGGGTCTTCAGGGTATTGTCCCTAGCCTCACGGCCACTCACAAAGCCGACCTGGTCTAGGTGTATTATCCCAGGCAACAATGGTTGTAATCTATTGGCTAGGATTTTAGCAAAGACTTTCAAATCGACCCCAATCAAGGAGATCGGCCTATAGCTTGCACAAAGAGTGGGGTCTTTGCCTGGCTTTGGGATGAGGGATATGTGAGCCTCAAGTGTTTGTGGAGGGAACACTGAACCCTCCGACAAAGAGTTGAACACCTTAGTTAGAAAGGGCGTGAGGAGGGCGGCAAAAAGTTTGTAGAACTTAGGAGTAAAGCCGTCTGGGCCCGGGCTCTTTCCACTCGGTGTACCCGCTATGGCTTTGGTGACTTCGTCTTCTGTGATTGAGGTTTCCAGATCAGCGATGACGTCATCGTCTAATGTAGGGAGCGCGGTTTCCAATACATATGACATCTGGTCCTCCACCCCGGAAGAAGGTTAGCTTGTCCCTTGAGTCTTAGGGATATTGTACAGGGACTGATAAAAGTCCCTGAATTCCCCCGCCATCTTAGTGGGTGAGGATACCATTTCTCCCTGTGCCCCCCGAATATGAGGCACAAAGGCGGAGGTTGTTTTTGGGTGCAGGGAGCGAGCCAGTGGCCTACCACATTTATCTCGAAACTTATATTGATGGAAAGTGAGCTTATCTGCATATGTGCGTGCAGAGGCTTCATAAAGTTCTCTAAGTTGTGATCGTGCCCTAGAAACGTCCGCCAGCATTGTCACTGTCGGGGATCGTTTGTGCTCAGTTTCTAAGTTTCTAAGCGTTTTATTTGCTGCCTCTATGGCGGCTGAGCGCTCCTTTTTAAGACGCGTACCCATTTGGATAAAGGTACCACGTAGGACAGCCTTAAGTGCCTCCCATTGAAAGGGCAACGATGTCGTATCCAAAGCGTGGTCTGCAAAAAAGTTAGAGATTGTATCTGAAACCCTTGTCACACATTCTGGGTTCGTAAGCAGCGAATCGTTCAAGCGCCATGACCATTCCCTAATTGGAGTGGAAGGGAGCGAGAATGTCATGTGTATAGGAGAATGGTCAGACCAGACCATTGGGTCTATGGTGCATTCCGGGGACCAGTCCAGGCAGCTATGGTCACTCATTAGGTAGTCTATGCGACTATAGGTGTGATGAACATGGGAGAAGTGGGTATAGTTACGGACCGTGGGGTGCAGCACTCTCCAAACATCCACCAGACGCAGATCGTAGAATGCCCGTTTCAGAGCCCTCAGTTTGGGGAAGGAGATACACGATCGCGAGGTGGAGGAATCTAAAAGTGGTTCAAGAGGGGTGTTAAAATCTCCCCCCAATATGAGCTTACCCTCCCTGAATCCTGACAAAATCCTCATGTATTGTAACGCGGCCGATACTTGATTAACATTAGGAAGGTAAATGTTAGCTACTGTAAATTTGGTACCCCATAACACGAATTTCACAAAAACATACCTCCCCTGGGGGTCCGAGAGATGGTCAAGCACCTCTATAGGGAGTGTCTTATGGAAGGCCACAGACACTCCCTTGGCTTTCTGGGTTGGGCTAGTGCTGTGGAACCACCTGTTGAAGTATCTGTTGGAACAGGAAGGGGTGGAGGCAGAGTGAAAATGTGTCTCTTGGAGAAGAAGCACATTGACTTGGCGTTTGTGCATTTGATACAGGATTTGTCCTCTTTTGGAGGCAATATTGAGCCCATTGACATTGTAGGAACAGAATTGTAACCTAGGGTGAGAGGTCACTGTGTGGGCCATGATGGATCGATGGGGGGGGGGGAGGGGGGGAAGGAGAGAGAGAAGAAGAAAAAAAGAAAAGGGGGAAACACAACAGGGGAGGAAGAGAGAAGGTAGAGCGAGGCGGGGGAGAGATTGAACATAGAGAGCACCTGGGGGAGGTGGCTCAAGAATACTAAAGTGTGCGCAAAAACGTAACACTTCGTGAAATATCACGTAGTAGGCACTAACTGTGCCAATCCTATTTAGGGGGAGAGAACGGGGTTAGAACAGCTGAGTTGTGATCCCGACAACCTAGCAGGCATATATAACATAACTGTAAGTGTAACACACCCAATGACCGTGGCATCTAATGCTCAACTGCCTAGTCACTAAAGGGCAGAGTGTCAGACTAATACCATTGGTACGCTTGAGTGTAATAAACAGTCTAAAATTACATAGAAAAATAACATCAACGTAGAACAAGGTGTACACAAACTGGTGACAGAATAAAGGCACAGGTATTCCCGCGTAAGCATGCGAGGGTTGGAAGCACCAATTACTACATTTATAGCAGCATTAACTATGATAGTTGTCACGGCTTAGCTCAGATATCTGTGTAAACGCACAGAAGGTGTCAGTGATAAGGCCAGTCAGTCCCAAGCTCCAGGGACATAGATGTCCAGAGCCCGAGGGAAGACCCGGAGGTCCCCGGACAAGCCAAAGGGCTATGCCCGGGAAACACCAAGCCAGCCAGTAGAGCCAATGCCGTGAAAGAACATATCAACACCACCGACCGCCTTTCCAAAGCCCCCGCAAGCACAACCGCACCAGCTGAGGGCAAGGAAACATTCTCCGTGCCAAGCGAGACAACTAAACCGTCAGCAGCACTTAGATAACAAAGTGAGCAAGAGTCAGCGGGGTGGATACGCAAGTAAAACCGTGAGTACAAAACAAAATAGAGAAAACAGTAGGCAAACCTGGCCGGAGTCTCATAGAGGAACTGTAGTCACCTGGTGGACTAAAGGACATATCAAAAAAGAACCATTTCAGGTCTCGGACGACAGAATCTGGATCAGTCTTCTGGTGACGTGGCTCGCCGTACTCTAGGACCGGAAGGTACCGATCTAGACTGTGGGCGTCCTCGACGCTGTAGAGGAGGGCCCGGTAGCCGCTGGCGGTCATCTGGGGGGTCCAACCAGTTCGGGATGACAATAGGGTCCCGGTCCAGGAACAGGAAGAAGGCAGGAAGCTGGTCCGGGTCTGACAGCACAAATTTGTGGTTGTCTTCTCGGGTCACTTTGATGCTGAAGGGGTGGCCCCAAGTGTACGTGGCGCCTACTTGGCGAATCAAGTCCAGCAGAGGACGGACCGCTCGCCGCATGTACAGCGTGTTGCGGGAGAGGTCCGGGTAGAGGTGTATAGGTGATCCGTGAAAGTCCAGTGGCCCCAGGCGCCAGGCCTTGCACAAAATTTCTTCCTTCAGGGTATAGTAGTGTACCCGGCAAAGTACGTCACGAGGGCGGTCCCTGCGGTCACCCCCCATGCCTCCCACTCTATGCACTCTGTCCAATTCAATGGGAGATGTAACTTCCCTGCCCAGGACCTGATTGAGGAGAGCGATGACAGTGGGTTTGAGATCGGCACCTGATGTAGCCTCCGGGACCCCCTGCAGCCGGATGTTGTTCCTGCGGCTCCGGTTCTCACTATCTTCTATCCGGAGCTGGTGTTGCCGTAGACGGGAAAGGTGAGCCGTAGATGCATTTTCAAGCGCCTTTATGCGGGCTGAATGGTCCTCCTGGGTGGTGGCCATAGCAGAAACCGTGACCTCCGACGCGGAAACCCGTTGTTTGAGGGCATTCAGTTCAACATGGAGAGAAGTTTCCATTTTGGAAGCCCAGGAATCAAAGTCAGCTCGGAAAGCAGAAAGTACGGCAGCGGATGTGGAGCCCTGGGAGAGCATCTCTGCTGAGGCCGTGTTCACGCTAAGAGTAGCGGGATCCATCGGAGGGGTCGGGTGTACACCTGGGCCGGTCCCACCGACAGAGAAAGCTGCTGCAGCCGGGGGAGGAGGTGTTGGTTTGCCTGGGGTTCGGGCTGATGAAGCCCTGTCTTTCCCTGTACGGGAGTCCTGTGAGGCTGTGCGTAGCAGGTACCGTTGGATATTACCTGGTTGCAGTGCAGCGGAATCAGTAGAGGTAGAGCTGGAAGCCGCCATCAGCAGATTGGGCGTGATTGGTTGGGAACGCAGCCTGCAGTCGTCGGGAGAGCACAATGCTCAGCAGTACATGTCTTCAGCCGTCCATCCTCAGCCACGCATCCCCATAGGTGGAGTGGAAGAACAGAAAGTGCGACCCGTGTCGTACATGGGAATAGACGCCTGCTTTGTTGCTACTGACGTATTGGAGCAGGCGCAGGGGAGTGCCGGTGTTTGTGTTACAGGACAGCGGTACGGCAGCCTGGGCAGCACTGGCGGCTGAGGAGGGGGCAGAGCAAGGCTAGTGGCAAGGGGGAGCACGGAGTCCGGGTGGAGCAAGATGGCCACTACACTGCTTGCTAGTCTGTGACTGGAGGGTTACGGGGAGGGCAAGATGAATGAGGTGGAGGCCCAGCCGCCCCGTACACCAGAGTAATCAGACCTTGATGGGTAGGGCGAAGCGGTTTTAAACGGGCAAGGGGGGACCCAGCAGTCCTATGGTCGGGTATAGCAAGATGGCCACCCCTCGAACCTATGGGGTCAGGGCTCCCACCGAGTGCTCCTTTCTGACTGCCAGCTGGGGAGGGATCAGCCTACTTCTGGTGCCTTTTACTCTGCCCCCGCCCTGCTTACCCCGTGCGAGATGGTGCTTTGTGCTGGATGTTGCTCTGGGTGTATTGGGAGCAGCAAGATGGCCGCCGACTTCCAGGAGTAGGCCGAAGCCGCGGACTTTCCTAGAACTGGCCGCCGCGGGTGTGTCAGGCCAAACGTCCCGGGATCCCTCAGGTGTGTAGACCAGACCAGTGCAGGCACACTTGCGGCTGATCCGCCCGCCGCACACTCCGCCGACCGCAGCACTTTAGGCCGGAGGATGCTGCTGGTCCCGCAGGCCGCAAGATGGCGGCCAGGCCCCGGAGCCGACCACGGGCCGAAAAGAAGACCGAGGGGGTTCCCTAATAGTCAAACACCTCCATCCAAGCCTGGATGGAGATGTAGAATGTCCGTGGGGTATCCGGAGACCCTCCGGGAGGCGGTGGAGGCTTCGTGGGCCCCAAGATGGCGTCGGGCCTGGGCTGTGTAGAGCGGGCCTGGTAGTTGCCGCACGGCCGGCCCGGAGTCACAATTCAGGCTGGGTTGCAGGTATGGAATCCTCAGGAACGACAGGGGAAGAGTTGGAGCAATTTCCAGTGGATTAGGAGCGAGGATGGCTATAGATTGAGGGTGCAGTTGTGGAGCTCAATGTCTGCACGTCCTCCTCAGTCGGCTCCCGGACACGCCCCCCTACAGACATATTTTTAACTGGCAGGAGAAAAGTGCAAGTTTTTTACTGGCTGCCAATAAAAGTACTGACTGTGGGCAAAACTGCACTCACTGAAGAACAGATGTGACACAATGTTTGTATAACCAACACCAGGAAGTGCTGTGTGTGTTCCATAGGCAGGAAGTGATGTCATAAGAACAGGAAGTTGTAGAACACAGCACTTTCTGGTTTCGGTTATAGAAGCATTGGGGGTTATTTACGAAAGGCAAATCCACTTTGCACTACAAGTGAGAAGTGCACTTGGAAGGGCAGTCGCTGTAGATCTGAGGGGAAGATCTGCTGATTTTATTATCCAATCATGTGCAAGCTAAAATGCAGTTTTTTATTTTCCTTACATGTCCCCCTCGGATCTACAGCGACTGCACTTCCAAGTACACTTTCAGTGCTAGTGCACTTTGCACTTGTAGTGCAAAGTGGATTTACCTTTAGTAAATAACCCCCATTGTGTCACATCTGTTCATCAGTGAGTGCAGTTTTTTGTATTTCCTTTTAACAAAAGGTGTTACACGATGTGGGATTCCCCTTTCTCTCCTTCCTGAGTGTGTATGAAGAGGCGGAGCCCTGAGTGTGTATGAAGAGGCGGAGCCCTGAGTGTGTATGAAGAGGCGGAGATCCTGAGTGTGTATGAAGAGGCGGAGATCCTGAGTGTGTATGAAGAGGCGGAGCCCCTGAGTGTGTATGAAGAGGCGGAGCCCCTGAGTGTGTATGAAGAGGCGGAGCCCTGAGTGTGTATGAAGAGGCGGAGCCCTGAGTGTGTATGAAGAGGCGGAGCCCCTGAGTGTGTATAAAGAGGCGGAGCCCTGAGTGTGTATGAAGAGGCGGAGCCCCTGAGTGTGTATGAAGAGGCGGAGCCCTGAGTGTGTATGAAGAGGCGGAGATCCTGAGTGTGTATGGATATATGAATGTCTCCACATATTTTAGTGTATTGGTGATAATTTATGCGCACACACAATAGGACAGCGCTGTGACACATAATGCTCTTCTAGGTGATAAAGGGAATACTTACCTTTGTTACAGCAGCAGTCCGGTATAAGTTATTTCTGTAGGTATTTGAGTTGGAATCATCACAAGTACCGATCACTCACTGTGTGTGTTCATTCAGAAAAGGAAGGGGCTGGTAAATGACATATTTAATGACCCCTTCCCCCACTCTCCATCCTGAAACATCCCCCTGTGTGTTTACAGCCGCTGGCGGGAGGGGAAATGACAGCGCTTGGGGGGCACATGGGGGGGGGAGCAGGAAGAATGAAATAGTGGACATGAACATGTGATCTGTGTGGTGGGGGAAGAGGGGGGCAATTACAAGAGCCGATCTCCTTGGCTTCTCTCCCTGCAGTCACTGAAAGCCGGCAGGAGGGAGAGGAGGAGAAGCAGCTTTCAGCAGCTGCAGGGAGAGACACACAGGAGATCAGTTCTTATAATTGCCCCCTCCCCCTCCCCCCACCACACTGATCACATGCTCCTGTCCACCATGATTCCTCCTGCTGTCCTCTCTTATCTGTGGGGACACACGACTCTCCTCTCCTCTCACATGGAGTGCAGAGCGGGGCTGTCACTTTCCTTTAGTTTAGGTGCAGAAAACTGCAGACATGCTGCATAATCGCACACAGCTCCGCCCCGCACATCACACACGGGTTTGGCTGTGAATCAGACATAGAAAACAATTGTTATCTATGTGTCTTGTGTCACAGATCTGCATTTCCCTCGTGCAGAACAACACAGATCTCTGCAGATGGTGAGAATAATGACCCCCAACTCTAAACTGATGACCTGGAAAGACTTTTATAGTGTCACCCATGAGAAATGTTTCATCATTACACCGACACACACTCTTTATTTTTCTTCATTCAATAGACTTTTTATTATAATGTTACTTATAACAAGATTGTGTCATAAAATCAGGAAATAGTAAAGGAAGAAATCCGATTGGTCTGGAAAATGACGTGTCTGGAATGTGGAGGCGGAGTCATACAATACAATACACAACGTGTTACATTTTTATAACAAAGTATTGTAGAAAAGATCACACCATAGAAAATGGGGGAAAGGAGAAAATAAACCCGGATAGGAAGGTGACATTTGTGTACGAGGAACACCTTAACAATGACCACCATTTTATTCTCCAGGGCCTCTGCTTTCAGAAAATATATGTTTGGGGGTTTTATCTAATCTTCAGGTCCAAAATCTGCATTACTCTTTCGTCCATGGACCGACACAGCTTCTCTATTGACAAAGTGGGTATTATCCGTTAATTAGGAGTGACTAGGCAGAAAAACTTGTAAAAAGTGTTGCATCACACCTTCTACAGTACCGCCCAGGGGGCGGACCCTCTGGGTATAACCTCTCAGTCTGCATCTTCGCAGATCAGTTTTTTTCTGTCTAGCAAGGAGTAGGACATGGCTCCCTTCGGGCCCATTGGTCCGGGGGAAAAAGATATATATTTTTTTGCTAAATTTTTGTTTCCTGCGATCTTCGATCAACTGCCGACTGGGTGACAGGCTGGATCCTCGATCCTTGTAGTCTCCCCAGTTTCGGCCATCGAGCGTGTGCCGACCCTAGCTACGCGCTGGGTTTTCCACGACATGCCCGTCGCTCCACGGGTGGCCGGTGAGCCTACGCTCCAGGGCCTGCATCGGACCGCTCAGCTTCGGCTGACCTTACGGCCGAGTCGAAGCAGCCTGGCCGGTGAGCTTACGCTCCAAGGCTTGCATCGGACCGCTCAGCTTCGGCTGACCTTACGGCCGAGTCGCAGCAGCCTGTCCGGTGAGCGTCACGCTCCAGGGCATACATATGATCGTCCCTTTTGGGTCCAATCACAGCATGCCTGGCCAACAGTCACCTTCCGTGCGCGGACGATGACCTGTTTGGAATGTCTTCCAGCATAATACATGCAGGATAGGTAAGTAAAACTCCCCTGCCTCGGCTGGGTGATTTAGCTGGACATTCCTGGAGAGATCAAGTAAGTGGTTGTGGCCCCTTTCTTCCCTCTCTCCCTGCCTTTCCCTCCTTCCTGGGCTTCTAGCTAAAGGTTGCTGGGTGCTGGGGGTCAGCTAGGGGGTTCCACTGGAGCGGGGCTGGCTGTAACTAACATTTAAAAGAAATGTAATTTCTGCTTACCTGTGTTTGTGTGCTTCCTTCTCCATGCTGTCGGTGGCCATTTTGAGGTGGTCCATGCCGAGTTCGGCCTCTTGTGACTGCCCTGGGGCCATCTTCCTGTGGTTCGGCCACACCCACTGGCCCCTATCAGCTGATCGGCGGCCATGTTTGTCCACCCTGTATGCATATATTGCCGTTCGGCGGCCATCTTTTTGTGGGCTATGGCTGCTTGACCTCTATCTTTGGTCGGCGGCCATTTTCTTAGAGCCCACATTATCTTCCATACAGACGTTTTTGGCAACCATTTTGCGAGAGCCTCCGGCCTCTAGGGTGCATTACACTGGTGCGAAAATTCACACAGGAAATGCTGATAAAAGAAGCAGACTGACACAGCAGCAGGGGGACAGCATCACAGGTGCAGCGCACGGCAGCATAGCAGTACCTATCCAGGGTGGTGAGTCCTCTGGGTGACCCAGCCTCTCTGCAGCACAGGAGGGTGGCCTATTGATATCTTGCCTGGAGCCCTGTGAGTGTCAGCGTGTGGTCAGCATGGCATCTGAGCCAGATGTCTTCTCCCCTGAAACACCAGATTTAGCAGCTGGTGCCCCTGAGGTGTCTATGAACGCTATGACGGCAATCCTAGAGGCGTTTGCTGCCAGGGTGGAAGCAGCACACGGGAATACAGGGGGTAGTAAACGCCCTGTCCCCTGCAAGCTTCTGGGGATAATTCTGATGCAGAACCAGGTCCAGCTACGGCTCGGGCCCAGATTCTGACGCATCAGAGACTGCAGACCATGACCGGACAGTGAGAATGACTCCAAGTCCAGGTCAGTACGCAAGACGGCTTTGGTATCTGACCTTATTACTGCAGTGCGGGATATGCTAAAGTTGGAAAATACTGCAGAAGCAGAAGAGACTCCGGTCCACTTGGGTTTCATAGACCTGCCCGCACTGCTAAGGTGTTCCCTTGTGTGTCTTTTGATAAACTCTTATACAAGGAATGGGAGAACCCAGTGAGGGTCTTTACAGCCCCCAAAGAGGTTTGCGGTACGGTACCCCTTTAAGGAGAGTTTTCTGAAGAAATGGACCTCTCCCCCTATAGTGGACCCTCCGGCGTCCAGACTTAATAGAGCCACCACAATTCCTGTAGAAGGGGCTCCTGTTTTCAAGGACCCTGTAGATAAGAAGGCTGAAGCACTCGCTTGCTACCTATATTTAGTGGTAGGCTCGGCAGTACGCCCGGCATTGGCGGGGGCCCTAGTGTCTCACACACTTACTGAATGGGCAGGATTGCTACTCCAGGGGTTAAGGAGCGAGATGCTCCTCCTGATGAGATAACATTGGCCGACCAGTTGGTCCAGGGCCTTAGGTTTGTCTGCCGAGTCAGACATGAATACTATTCCCCTGCTGTCTAAAACTTTGGTTTATGCAGTAGCAATACGCCGCCTGATCTGGCTAAAAGGCTGGTCTGCCGACCAGACTTCCAAGAAAGCCCTGTTGGATCTGCCGTTTAAGGGCGACAGACTTTTTGGGGCTTCTCTGGATGACATCATCAAGGATGCCACAGGAAGTAAAAGCACTTTGCTTCCCCAAATTAGCAAGGGTAAGGGGCAAGAAGCCTGCGGACAAATTTGCGTCCGCATGAAGGTCCACCCCCACCCAGCTCTCGGGTGGGGGGACATCTTCAGAAATTCGCGACTCAGTGGACAGCTCTAATCTCCGACAGGTTGGTTTGCAAAGTAATCTCCTCAGGCTACAAGATAGAGTTTCTCTCTTGTCCACCGGACAGATTCAACACCTCTAATCTCCAGCTACTACCGACCCGTCGGGAGGCCCTGTATAGGGCGGTCCAGGGTCTACTGGAACGCGGGGTAGTTATTCCAGTTCCAGAACTGGAACTGGGTTTTTACTCAAATCTGTTCTTTGTGCCGAAGAAGGAGGGGGTTCGTCCAAGCTTGGATCTCAGAGCCCTCAATTGCTTTGTGAAGGTGCAAAGATTTCGGATGGAGTCGGTTCGATCTGTAGTCACGGCTCTCCATCCGGGGGACTTTCTGGCCTCCTTGGACATCAAGGACGCATACCTGCATGTCCCCATATACTCCAGACACCAGAGGTTTCTGCGATTTGCTATCGGGAAGGACCACTACCAGTTTGTGGCCCTCCCGTTGGGCCTTGCCTCAGCACCCAGGACGTTCACCAAGGTGCTCGCTCCGATTCTGGCACTTCTAAGACAGCGGGGTATCGCTATCACAGGCTACTTGGACGACCTTCTGCTGAAGGCCCCTTCAAGCTCAGAATTAGAGGTAAGCGTGTCCATTACCTGTCAGACTCTTCGAGACTGTGGTTGGATACTAAACACGCAAAAGTCAGTATTGGTGCCCACTCAACGCCTAGTGTACCTGGGGTTGATTCTGGATTCCTCAGAGGCAAAGGTATTCCTCCCTGTGGAGAAGTTGCAGACCCTCCGGGCTGCAGTACGGCAGCTGACTTCCAGGAATTGGTCGTCACTCCGTTTTTGCATGCGAGTGTTGGGCCTCATGGTAGCCTCCTTCGAGGCGGTCCCATATGTTCAATACCACACTCGAGTGTTACAGAAGGAAGTTCTGTCCAGATGGAACAGATGCCCTTCATCTCTGGATTATCAAATCCGAGTGAGCCACCTAGTCAGGAGATCCCTGGTATGGTGGCTGACAGCACCGGCTCTAATGGCCGGGAAGTCATTTCTTCCGGTTTACTGGATAGTGATCACGACGGACGCCAGCCTTACAGGTTGGGGGGGAGTCTGGGGTGTCCAGTCGGCGCAAGGACGCTGGACCCCAGAGGAAGCCCTCCTGCCGATCAATGTCCTGGAGAGCCGGGCGATCAAGCTGTGCCTCTTCAAATGGTCTCAGAGGCTGCAAGGGCATCCAGTCAGGATCCAGTCAGACAACGCCACAGCGGTGGCATATGTCAATCATCAAGGAGGAACAAGAAGCTCAGCTGCAGCATCGGAGGTTGCTCGCATCCTGAAGTGGGCAGAGAAGAGCGTACCGGCACTATAGGCCGTGTACATTCCGGGTGTGGAAAACTGGCAGGCGGACTACCTGAGCCGCCAGATGCTGGACCAGGGAGAATGGTCCTTACACCCGGAGGTGTTCCAACTCCTCTGCCAAAGATGGGGCACACCAGACGTAGATCTTCTGGCTTCCCGACTCAATCAGAAGGTATTGAGATTTGTGGCCCGGTCAAGAGACCCATGGGCAGACGCAACGGACGCGTTGGTAGCATCGTGGGGTCAGTATCGGCTAATCTATGCCTTCCCTCCCTTAAGGCTTCTTCCTCTTCTGCTCCGCAGAGTGGAGGCAGAGGGAATTCCAATGATCCTTATCGCTCCAGATTGGCCTCAGCGTCCTTGGTACGCCGATCTAGTACGTCTGGTAGCAGACGTCCCCTGACGCCTACCACTACGGAAGGACCTGCTATTGCAAGGTCCCATATTCCATCCTGCTTTACAGTCATTAGCTTTAACAGCATGGCTGTTGAGAACCAGGTACTGAGAGACCGGGGCCTGTCAGACTCAGTAATCTCTACTATGAGAAGTGCTCGAAAACCGTCCTCTAGGAAGGTTTATCACCGCACTTGGAGGGCCTACATCTCCATGTGTGAGGAAATGAAATGGCATCCGCGTACCTATTTGGTTTCCAGAATCCTGCTGTTTTTACAGCATGGGGTGGACCAAAGGCTTGCCCTAAGTACGATTAAGGGTTAGATATCTGCCCTGGCTGTCTTTTTTCAGCGACCCCTGGCGACTCACTCTCTCGTGAGTACATTTGTGCAGGGGGTTCGACATGTGGCCCCTCCGGTCCGTCCCCCGTTACTTCCGTGGGACTTGAACCTGGTCCTCTCGGTGCTTCAGAAGGCACCGTTTGCGAATATTAGAGATATTCCCCTGTTGACACTTTCTCAGAAGGTGGTCTTTTTGGTGGCTGTTATGTCAGTTAGACGAGTCTCTGAGCTGGCAGCCTTGTCCTGCAAGGCTCCCTATTTGATTTTCCACAAGGATAAGGTGGTGCTGCGGCCGCAGCCTTCCTTTCAAAAGTAGTTTCGGCTTTTTATCTCAATGAAGACATTGTACTTCCATCCTTGTGTCCTCAGCCGTCGAATCCTAAGGAGTCGGCGTTGCATTCCTTGGACGTTGTCCGAGCTTTGAGAGTATACCTATCTGCTACTTCCCAGTTCCGGAAGTCCGACTCACTGTTTGTTTCGGTGGCTGGTCCCAAGAAGGGCCAAGCAGTCTCATCGGCCACCATCTCTAGGTGGATCTGACAGATAGTAATCCAGGCTTACGCCTTAAAGGGTCAAGCGCCCCCCTTCCCGGTCACGGCGCATTCGATCAGGGCAATAGGTGCCTCTTGGGCTTTCCGACATCAAGCGTCTGTTTCCCAACTATGTAAAGCGGCGACTTGGTCGTCCGCTCACACTTTCACAAAATTCTACAAAATTGATGTAGGTGCATCTTCGGATGCCTCTTTCGGCCGCAAGGTTTTACAAGCGGCTGTTTAGAGTTGCAGCTCCTCCGTTGGAGGAGTGCTGTTTTGTGTTTGGGGTGAAGTTTATTTTTATGCTGTTACCACCCCTCGTTTTTTCTCTGACACTGCTTTGGGACGTCCCACTTTGTCAATAGAGAAGCTGTGTCGGTCCATGGACGAAAGAGTAAATAGGATTTTTTATTCACCGTAAAATCCTTTTCTCTGAGTCTATGGACCGACACAGCACCCACCCCTCCTTTTAAGTTTGTACTGCTTTTTGACGAACTGATCTGCGAGATGCAGACTGAGAGGATATACCCGGGGGTCCGCCCCCTGGGCGGGACTGTAGAAGGTGTGATGCAACACTTTTTACAAGTTTTTCTGCCTAGTCACTCCTAATTAACAGATAATACCCACTTTGTCAATAGAGAAGCTGTGTCGGTCCATGGACTCAGAGAAAAGGATTTTACGGTGAGTAAAAAATCCTATTTTTACCATGTGTGCAAAAAGAATGGAAAACCAGCTCTGGCAGTGAAAGGGTTAATGTGAGCTAGATGGGATCACTCTGCTGTGGTCACACTCTAATCATTAGAGCTCCCCCTAGCTGCAGCCTGGTAATAACATTGCTAGGAGGTCTATTCATTTATCTGCTCCATACTTCCCATCTTTATATAAACGTCTCCTGACATTTAGGGGTCTAGTCATAAATAATTGTACAGCAATTTTCCGGGTGAAAATACATGAACATTCCTTCTGTGTGAATGAGGGGAAAATGGAGTTTAATTGGCTATTTGCTGGTCGAATAATTTCCATTGATTTAAAATAGAAAATACTACATTTGCCACTAGCTGGAGATAATTGCTATTATACTTAGTGCCATCTAAAGCCCAAACATAGTATTTCTCATTTTAATTCAATGGTTAGTCTTATGCCGTGTACACACGACCATTTTTCTCGTGGGGAAAAATAAAAATTTTTCTCTTTGATGAGAAAAACGCCCGTCTGTGGGCTTTCCAGCATTTTTCCTGACGAGAAAAACGGCAAGAATCACAACGAGAAAAATTAGAACATGCTCTAATTTTTCTCGCCGTGATTCACAGCATTTTTTCCTGCGGCAGTTTTCCCATAGGGAAATACTGCCAAGGAGCCTACACACGGTCGGTTTTCTCGACTAAAAGAAAAAATGTCATGAAAACCGGCCGTGTGTAGGGGACCAAGCCGGTCCTCGTTTTTCATGTCGAATTTCTCGGTGGTGTTTTCACCGTCGAGAAAATCGATCGTGTGTACGCGGCATAACAGTGTTGGCTTATTTACCTTCTATCCTTCAGTGTGTACTGTACTGATAAGTGTATTGCCGTGTACACACGACCGTTTTTAATGTCATTGAAAAAAACAACGTTTTTCTCTACGTGATTCTTCTCAAGCCTGCCTTGCCTACACACTATCGTTAAAAAAAATGCTCGAGTAAAGTGCGGTGACGTAAAACACGTACTATAAAGGGGAAAATCCATTCGGATGGAGCCACCCTTTGGGCTGCTTTCGCTGATTTCGTGTTACCGCGCGTTAATAAAAGTTTGGGGAGAGACGATTCGCGCTTTTTAGTCTCCGTGCTTTTCAGTCCGTTACAGCGCGATGAATGTGCCATCTCCATTACGAACGCTCCTGTCTCATCACTCACTTCTGAACATGCGCGTTTTTTTCACGTCGGTAAAGCCTACACACGGCCGTTTTTCATGACGTGAAAAATTAGAGCATGTTCCAAATTTTTAATGACCATTTTTCACCTCGTGAAAAATGCTCTGGAGCCCACACACGATCAATTTTAATGACTAAATAAAAAAATGGCATTTTTCTCGTCATGAAAGACGGTCGTGTGTACGCGGCATAAGAGTGTGATCTCAGGTATTAGTATGAAGACATGTCTGATGAAAGCGGAGGTCCACCCAGATTTTTTTTATTTTTAAAAGTCAGCAGCTACGAACAGTGTAGCTGCTGACTTTTAATAAGGACACTTACCTGTCCTACTCTCCCGCGATGTTGGTCCCGCCACGGCGATCGATCGCTGCTGGCAGGTCCCGGCTCCTCCATCCTGACAAAGGGAAACAGGCAGTGAAGCCTTACGGCTTCACTGCCCGTTTCCTACTGCGCATGCGCCACTCGCACGGCACTTTGTGAATGGGCGGCTTGCCTCCTGGGATACACATAGTTCCCAGAAGGCAGCGCGGCCCATTCACAAGAAGAGGAAACGGAAGTTCTCAATCAGAGGACAAGGAAGAGGCACATTAGAGGACTTTCGCATAGCAACGGGCATTTCGGGTGAGTATAATTTTTTTTTTTCTATTCATTTTTTTTCTTCTTTTTTTTAATGAATTTTAGTGTAAACATTTTTTCAGGGTGGACCGCCGCTTGAAGGAAAATAAGAGGTCTATTTTTCAAAGAATTTATTGGACTAATGTGACAATCATTTATCCAGCTGTTACAATTTCTGGCTGTGATATAACACAGTGATTTCCTATGATCATCAGCTCCATCTAGTGGCCATAAATCGGGTATTTTTCCTGAAATACCTCAATTAGTGCAAAACTGCATTATGGTCATTAGATGGAGTCAAGGAAATCAGGAGTATGAAATAAAATACATCCAATATTCATCACAGCTGGGTGAATGTCGGTCATAAACATTCAACTAATTTTATTTTTAGTGGAAATAAGAATAAATATTGCGCTAATGTGAAAAATAAAATATCAAAAAAAGCTGCTACACAACAATGTGACTAAAATTGTGAACGGAAATGGATATAGAAAAAGTAGCGCTATACAGTGAGAGTGAAAACAAATCAATGTCTCTCTAAGTAGGTGAAACCTGAGTGAAAAAAATATTGGTAAATATCTAATCATAAAGTGTATGCATGAATATAAAGTCCATGATATCTGACATGGAAAATCATACAATTAAATATGAAGTGTCCATTCAAAACATATATCAATTGTGATGAGAAGAAGGACGTGTAGGCCTTATGGGTCATCAGGGAAAAGACATCTTCCAACTCTAAAAAATTAGATTTCGTACTCTTACCAAAGCCCGTGGATCTGCCTGTCGATGACAGCAGATCGCGTAAGCGTAGAAAATCGAACTCCAGGACCAGTCGACTTGTCTGAGGACTCGTGTATTTTCGGAATCTCAGTCTCAGTCGTGGCAACTCAGTAGTCCTCGACTCCAAATCTTGATAAGAAATCCAGAGTATTTGGGACCAACCTGGATTCACCAGATGTCAGCCGTATTCCAATGGGTATCAAGATGATTGGACCCAAACATACCCCCAATGGGGGATTATTTAGAAATGTAAAGTGGTTCCAAAAGAAGCTCTCTCCAACTCGCATGTAGAAAAAAAAACTAGAGTTAGACTTACCGGTAACTCTATTTCTAGGAGTCGTCCAGGACAGCACTAGAGAGATAGGCTCCACCTCCAGAGGCAGGAAACACATCATACCGATCTTTAAAGGGCGGCTTCCGTCCCTCGTCCTCAGTCTTTTAACCGAGAACTTCCCCGGAACGGCTTCTGAAACAACAAAAAACACTCGTCCACCATTATAACAGCATATAGGGAGGGAATCCCTGCTGTCCTGGACGACTCCTAGAAATAGGGTTACCGGTAAGTCTAACTCTAGTTTTCTCTAGTCGTCTGTCCAGGACAGCACTAGAGAGGATCAGCGAGAACTTACCAGATTAGGGGGGGGACTACGGCTTGGAGGACTTTCCTCCCAAACGCTTGGTCTTGCGCTGAGAGAAGGTCCAATCTATAATGCTTCATGAACGTCGAGTAATTTGACCATGTTGCTGCTCGACAAATTTGTTCTGGTGTTGCTCCAGCTCGCTCTGCCCAAGAGGCCGATAGTGCCCGTGTGGAGTGAGCCATGGGGGAAAAAGGGCATTCTTTTCCTAAGATTTTGTAAGCTTCCACAATAGCCTGCTTAATCCATCTTGCGATTGTGCCTTTTGAAGCTTGAAACCCCAATTTTTTTCCCGAATGCAAAATAAATAGAGCATTGGATTTCCTAATGTTTTTGGACAACTCCAGATATTGTAAGACACAGGCTCTCACGTCCAGATTGTGGAATTCTGTCTCCCTTAGACTGGTTGGGGACCCAAAAAAGGAAGGTAAAACCATTTCTTGAGCCCTATGGAACTTTGACACCACTTTGGGCAAAAAACCTGGGTCTGTCCGTAATACCAGCCTGTCTTCAAAAACTTGTAGAAAAGGCTCCTTAATGGAAAGTGCCTGCAGCTCACTAATGCGTCTCGCAGTGGTTATGGCCACTAGAAAGACAGCTTTGAGCGTGACCCATTTTAGGGACAGCTCTTTCTCTTGTGACCATTTAGCCCAACCCTGCAACACTGTCGTCAGGGCCCATTTTGGCAGGACTTTAAATGGAATGGGTCTAATTCTGGCTAACCCCTTGAAGAACCTGCTCACTAGCGGGTCTATAGCCAGGGGTCGCTCTAAAAAAACTGACAAGGCCGATACCTGTACTTTTAGTGTACTAATGGCCAGTCCTTTATCCGCACCATCTTGTAAAAACTCCAAGATGGCTGGGATACTTGCAGACACCTTTTTGGTATCCAACCAAGAACAAAATTTTTTCCAAACTTTAACATAAATCGCTTGGGTAACCTTCTTTCTACTAGAAAGAATGGTGTTTACTACCCTATCCGAGAGCCCCTTAGACTTCAGGAGACTCTCTTCAGACACCAGGCTGACAGCTTCAGGGTCTGAACCTTGGATAATAGGACTGGGCCCTGGGATAGCAGATCCTTCCTTACGGGCAACATGAGGGGGGGTTCCGCTGTCAGGCGTAACAGTATGGAAAACCAAGGCCTCTTTGGCCAATACGGGACCACTAGGATCATTGTGGTGCGTTCCTGCACAAATTTCCTCAGAACCAGAGGAATAAGTTTGAACGGGGGAAAGGCGTAACATAGATGAAACGGCCACTTCTGGGCTAGGGCATCTATCCCTTTGGCCCCTATTTCTCTTTCTATCGAAAAGTAAGCTGGAACTTTGGCATTCGACCTGTTGGCAAACAAGTCCACTTCGCGAATGCCCCATTTCTCTATTATTAGTTGGAAGACCTCCCTGTTTAGCGACCACTCTGATTCGCGCACTTGGTGTCGGCTCAGAAAGTCCGCCAGGCAATTGTCCACTCCCTTCAAATGGACCGCGGATATGGACTTCAGATTTTTTTCTGCCCAGGCCAAGATAGCGCTCGCTATCTTGATTAAGGATGGACACCTTGTTCCTCCTTGCTTGTTTAAATATGAGACTGCTACCACACTGTCTGAGAGGACCTGTACGTGGTGATTTTTCAGCTCCGCGACAAATGCCCTTAGGGCTTTCCAGATTGCTTGCAACTCCCTCCAATTGGCTGACCTTTGGGACTGCACTTTTTCCCAGCGCCCTTGGGCTACCTTTGATCCCCAATGGGCCCCCCAGGCACTGGCGTCCGTGGTTATTCGGACTGACACCAGAAGAGACCAAAACAGACCCTGCACTAGGTTCTCTTCGTCCCTCCACCACCAAAGAGACCTTTTGGTCTTTGGGGATAGGTGGAAGGTCGCGTCCAACGATTCCTTCGTTCCGTCCCAGTTGTTCAGAATATTTGCCTGAAGACACCTGAAATGGGCTCTTGCCCATGGTACCGCAGGGATTGTTGCCGTCAGGACACCCAAACCCGACATGGCTGAGCGGATAGAAATTGCCAGATTGTTTTGAAGGAAGGCTGCCGTAGCCTTTACCTTTTTTACTTTCTCCGCTGTGAGATAAATTTTCTGCGTCACTGAGTTTACTAGGAAGCCCAAGTACTGCAGGACCTGTGTCGGGGTTAGGTTTGACTTCTCCCAATTTATTAACCACCCCAGTTTTTCCAAAAAGGATATGGCCACCCGTAGATCCTCTTGCAGTTGGAGCGCGGAGGGTGCAAAAAATAAAAGGTCGTCCAGGTAAGGGATGACTGATATCCCTTCCAGTCTCAGGGGGGCCAGTGCCTCCGCCAAAATTTTTGTAAATATTCTGGGGGATGAAGACAGGCCGAATGGCAGGGCCCTGAATTGAAAATGTCGGACCTGCTTTCCCCATCTGATTGCTACCCTTAAAAACTTTTGAGATTCCGGATGGATAGGGACGTGTAAGTAGGCATCCCTCAAATCGAGGGAGGCCAAGAAACAATCCGGGGGAAGAATTGACTTCACCGAAAGGATTGTCTCCATCCGAAATTTTCTGTAAGCCACCCACTTGTTTAGTGATTTCAGATTTAATATTAGGCGGAAATTGCCCGACGGTTTTCTCACTATGAAAACCTGCGAGTAGAAACCTAGGTTTATCTCCTGCTGTGGCACTGGGATAAGAACCCCCTGGTCTACCAAGTCGCCTATTTGTGACAGCAAGGCTGTCTTTTTCTGAAAATCCCTGGGCGGAGAGGTTACGAACGTTCTTGTGGGCGGAGTGCCCCTGAACTGAATTCGATAGCCTTCCCTGATTATCCTCCGAATAAATGTATTTGGGGTAGTCTTTTCCCACTGTGGGAGGAACTGCCCCAATCTCCCTCCCACTGGAACTAAGTCACTGGGATTTGGTGGTCTTTTTAGGAGAGGAAAACAGGACACCTTTCTGTTTACCCTTTCCCCACTGCTTCCCAGAGGACGACCCCTTAGGAGCCTGCCCCTGAATCGGCCTTTGTCCTTGGGGACGAAAAAAACGTTTCCCCTGAACCCTTTTATTTTTGACCGGGAAGGCCTTTTTCTTGTCGGCAGTACGGTCTAGCACTTTCTCTAGATCTTGCCCGAACAAAAGGTCTCCTTCAAATGGGATGCCACATAGTCTGATTTTTGATGCCGGGTCTCCCGACCAGGACTTTAGCCATAAAGCCCTGCGTGAGGAATTGATTAAGGCAGCGGTCTTTGCCGATAGCTTGACCGACTCCGCGGATGCGTCCGCCATATAGCCCGCCGCCTTGTGTAGCATAGGCAGGGAATCAAGAATCTCCTTCCTGGAGGTCCCACTTTCCAGATGGTTTTGCAGCTGGTCCAGCCAGACCTCCAAGTTACGAGCCACTATAGTTGTAGCCATTGCTGGCTTTAAACTTGTCATGGCTACTTCCCATGACCTTTTCAGCAGTACCTCCATCCTTTTGTCCATAGGTTCCTTAAGGACACCCATGTCCTCAAAGGTGAGGTCTGTAGACTTGGAACACTGGGAAAAGGCCGCATCCACTTTGGGCACTTTGTTCCAGATACAGGAGGAATCCTCACTGAAGGGAAATCTCCTCTTCAGACTTTTGGGAAAAAACTATTTTTTCTCTGGTTCCCGCCATTCCTTTTTAATAGAATCTGCCAGTGTACTATGTACCGGAAATACCCTGTTCTGATCCTCTTTCAGGGTTTGGTACATCTGGTCATGCAAGGACAAGGAAGCCTGCTCTTCTTTGATATCGAGAGTCTCATATCACCCCTAATAAGGCATCCACCTCCTCGAGTGAGAGCCTGTATCTGGGTGAGCTTGTCCCCTGGCTCGGAATATCTCTGGATGAAGCCGCCTCACTTAGCTCGTCCAAGGAATCTGGTTCCCCTCTGTCTGATGCGTCACCCACCTCTGGGGCCGAATCAGGGGGGGCTGCAGCTGGTGGTTTTGGGGTTTCAAGGCTTGCCAGCATTGATTTAATGGTCTTCATTTCTTCCTGCACCCCAGCAATTAGTTCTTTACATGCCCCTGTTGCCTCCCTGTAAACCAATTTGTCAATACAAGGTTTACAAAGGGGCTTGCTCCATCCCTCCTTTAGTTTGTTCGTACATGACGGACACCTCTTCTTCCCCCCTGACCTCTCCGGGTCTTTAGGCTGAGCCTGGGAAAGAAAAGGAGAGAAGAAACCCGGGCAAGTAGTCAGAAACCTTTTAGACAATCGGGGATTGTACCTTCACCACACCGATGTGCACCCCCACCAGCCGCTGACAGGATTCACATGGCTCTTTAGCCCGGATCCTGTCGCTGAAGGAGGGGGGGTAATTCCCCTTTTTCCCCCTCCTTCCCCAGCCCTGTAGGTCCAGGGCACCCCAGTGTCTGCCTACCTGAGCTGGGCCGGCACCACTGCCACCTGGTTCCATTGTCTCCATGCTGTGTCCTACCTCTGTAGTCAGCTGCTGGATCATCTTCAAGGAACCGTCTATCTTGTGGCCGGCGTTTTTTTTAAATTTCCCGCCATGGCCCCAGCGTCCACGCTCGCCGCGCGACCCGGAACCGGAAGTGTTGCGCCAGAAGTCCCCGCCCTCCTCCTGCGTCCACAGGCCGGAACTCGAGGCCTACGCCCACCCCCCCGCTGAACACCCACGCCAGAGACCACAGTAACTGGCCGGCAGATGCCAGGATGTCCTGCGGGGAACGTCAGCCCTCCTCGGGCTATACCGGAGGATTGCGCCGGTACCAGCTTCACTGCAGCCTGACCGGGGGACCCAACAAAGCCTGCCACCTTCCAGGTATCGCAGACCTCCTTCCCCCTTCCTCGAGCAGTCTGCCTCGGCTTAGGGGAAGGAGAGCTCCATCCAGCCTCCTCCTCCGGTGGAGGAAACACAAAGACTGAAGACGAGGGACGGAAGCCGCCCTTTAAAGATTGGTATGATGTGTTTCCTGCCTCTGGAGGTGGAGCCTATCTCTCTAGTGCTGTCCTGGACAGACGACTAGAGAAAGAGACAATGCTCCGATGGTACAGGTCAAAAAAATATAGTATACGGTTTTATTAAAATAAAACCACAAAATTTGACATTTAAAAAAGTGATCACATAAAACAGAATAAAAAGGCAATATGGGAAGTGGCGTACCAAGCCCTATGGTAAACAGTGTAAACATTTTTTCAGGGTGGACCTCCGCTTGAAGGAAAATAAGAGGTCTATTTTTCAAAGAATTTATTGGACTAATGTGACAATCATTCATCCAGCTGTTACATTTTCTGGCTGTGATTTCCTATGATCATCAGCTCCATCTAGTGGCCATAATCGGGTATTTTTCCTGAAATACCTCAATTAGTGCAAAACTGCATTATGGCCATTAGATGGAGTCAAGGAAATCAGAGTATGAAACAAAATACAGCCAATATTCATCACAGCTGGGTGAATGTCGGTCATAAACATTCAACTAATTTTATTTTTAGTGGAAATAAGAATAAATATTGCGCTAATGTGAAAAATAAAATATCAAAAAAAGCTGCTACACAACAATGTGACTAAAATTGTGAGCCCCTATGGGGCTTGGTACGCCACTTCCCATATTGCCTTTTTATTCTGTTTTATGCGATCACTTTTTTAAATGTCAAATTTTGTGGTTTTATTTCAATAAAACCGTATACTATATTTACATTTCTAAATAATCCCCCATTGGGGGTATGTTTGGGTCCAATCATCTTGATACCCATTGGAATACGGCTGACATCTGGTGAATCCAGGTTGGTCCTAAATACTCTGGATTTCTTATCAAGATTTGGAGTCGAGGACTACTGAGTTGCCACGACTGAGACTGAGATTCCAAAAATACACAAGTCCTCAGACAAGTCGACTGGTCCTGGAGTTCGATTTTCTACGTTTACGCGATCTGCTGTCATCGACAGGCAGATCCACGGGCTCTGGTAAGAGTACTCCATCTAACTATATAGAGTTGGAAGATGTCTTTTCCCTGATGACCCATAAGGCCTACACGTCCTTCTTCTCATCACAATTGATATATGTTTTGAATGGACACTTCATATTTAATTGTATGATTTTCCATGTCAGATATCATGGACTTTATATTCATGCATACACTTTATGATTAGATATTTACCAATATTTTTTTCACTCAGGTTTCACCTACTTAGAGAGACATTGATTTGTTTTCACTCTCACTGTATAGCGCTACTTTTTCTAATTTTATTTTTAAACAGACCTCTAAGTGTTTGTGAAATCCTCCACCACAAAATGTACTCAGCCAATGAGAGGTAATGACTCCATTTTTATTTTTCTACTGCTATCAATGGCCAACACGGTACAACACTTCATCCATGTCTTTGGTGATCTCTGATCTCCTTATCAACTGTTTCCTACATGATGAAGATCAGCCATGGAGTATATCTGAGGTGTATATCAGGGTGTGCTTCTTCCCCACATGAGAGCAACATTCATATACAAGACATTTCCCACACTCAAGGCACTAATACACCTCGAGGGTTGTGTGGGATCCCTGATGTACAGGAAGACAGGACTTCAGTGAGGAGCAATTCCCTCACTCAGGACAGGAAAGTGGCTTCTCCCCCGTGTTAGATCTCTGATGTCTGGAAAGATGGGACATATGTGAAAAACATTTCCCGCACTCAGGGCAGAAAAGTGGCATCTCCCCTGTGTGAGATCTCTGATGTCTGTAAAGACTGGACTTCACTGAAAAACATTTCCCGCACTCAGGACAGGAATACGGCTTCTTCCCCGTGTGAGATATCTGATGTCTTTGAAGATGGGACTTCTCTGAATAACATTTCCCACACTCAGGACAGGAATACGGCTTCTCCCCCGTGTGAGATCTCTGATGTGAGTAAAGATGGGCCTTATCTGAATAACATTTCCCGCACTCAGGACAGGAATACGGCTTCTCCCCCGTGTGAGATCTCTGATGTCTGTTCAGATGAGACTTCCATGAAAAACATTTCCCACACTCAGCACAGAAATACGGCTTCTCCCCTGTGTGTGATCTCTGATGTCTGTTCAGATGAGACTTCCGTGAAAAACATTTCCCACACTCAGGACAGGAATACGGCTTTTCCCCAATGTGAGATCTCTGATGTGAGTAAAGATTGGACTTCACTGAAAAACATTTCCCACACTCAGGACAGGAATACGGCTTCTCCCCCGTGTGAGATCTCTGATGTGTGGAAAGAGTGGCCTTCCGTGAGAAACATTTCCCACACTCTGGACAGGAATACGGCTTCTCCCCTGTGTGGGATCTCTGATGTGTGAAAAGATGGGACTTCACTGGAAAGCATTTCCCGCACTCAGGACAGCAATACTGCTTCTCCCCCGTGTGAGATCTCTGATGTGTGTAAAAATAGGACTTATGTGAAAAACATTTCCCACACTCTGGACAGGAATACGGCTTCTCCCCCGTGTGAAATCTCTGATGTGTGGAAAGAGTGGACTTATCGGAAAAACATTTCCCACATTCAGGACAGGAAAATGGTTTCTCCCCCGTGTGAGATCTTTTATGCCTATTAAAATGGGATTTAAATTGGAAACACTTCCCGCACTCAGTACAGGAAAAGCTCTTATCTGTTGGAAGGATGGCACCGTCCCGCGCAGTCTGAGGTTCCTCAGGATAAGAGGAATACGATGGTCCGGCACTGTCCCGCACAGTCTGAGGTTCCTCGGGATAAGAGGAATACGATGGTCCGGCACCGTCCCGCACAGTCTGAGGTTCCTCGGGATAAGAGGAATACGATAGTCCGGCACCGTCCCGCACAGTCTGAGGTTCCTCAGGATAAGAGGAATACGATGGTCCGGCACCGTCCCGCACAGTCTGAGGTTCCTCAGGATAAGAGGAATACGATGGTCCGGCACCGTCCCGCACAGTCTGAGGTTCCTCAGGATAAGAGGAATACGATGGTCCGGCACCGCCCCGCACAGTCTGAGGTTCCTCAGGATAAGAGGAATACGATGGTCCGGCACCGTCCCGCACAGTCTGAGGTTCCTCAGGATAAGAGGAATACGATGGTCCGGCACCGTCCCGCACAGTCTGAGGTTCCTCAGGATAAGAGGAATACGATGGTCCGGCACCGTCCCGCACAGTCTGAGGTTCCTCAGGATAAGAGGAATACGATGGTCCATCTACACTGTGTGGTGCCGGATGGACATTTGAGGCAGTCGGGTTTTCTCCTGGACTATACTGTGTGATGTCCTCATCTTCTACTTTACAGTCTGGAGACAAAGTGAGACAATCCTCTGAGGTTTTCCTCATCTCCCGTCCATCTACTAAAATAGAAATACAAAGATTATTACTAGACATGAGCTGATTGGTTCCCCTAAACCAGGACTCCGCCCACATCAGGCAGCTTTGTCTCTGAGGATCTTACAATTTCCCCCTCAAGGTAACTAGTAAATGGGTCCTCTGTAGGGCGGCAACTAATGATTATTTTCATAATTGATAAGTTGACCGATTATTGTTTTGATTAATTGGATAAAAACCTGAAAAAAAGTTTGGTGTATAATTGAGTTCATATTCTTGAATATCTATATACAGCGGTAAATATAAATCTCCAGATATATAGTTGGATATTTAATCCACTCTGAGAATAACAGACAGATAGATGTATTATTAGAGGGTGAATCTGCTACATATCACAATCAGAGATCAACATTAATAAAATATAAAAAAGAGGTAAAACGCTGTCTTGCAGATGATCAGACAGGAGTGTAATATAATATGATGGATGACAGACTCCCTTGTCATAGACAGGTAGGTGGGTACAAGCTCCCTGCACCTGATGTCACTTATGCTGGCCGGACACAAACTCATTTTTCTTTCACAAAAACATTCATCCAATTTTCTAACCATTATTGGGGTCAAATCGGCGTTCATTTTCCACCACAGTGACGGGAAAATTCGAAGGAGCAGAACAGAAAACTTTTCTCCATCGAACAAATTCTCACATCGTGTATGTGGTTTTTACTCAGAAGTTACATTCATTTTATAATTGAATGTTAAAAGCAAGTGGAATTTTCTAATTACACTCGTCCATTCATCGAATGTACAAATAATTTTCATACAAATATTTGTGTGAATTTTCTCATCCAAAAATAGATCCGTGTATGACCAGCATAGGACATTTAGTAGCAGCAGCATGATTTTATTTCATCATCTGTTATGATGGGGATAAAGAAATTCTTCTTTATAGTACAAAAACATCAGATAATCACTACTATAATGCCGCGTACACACGATCGTGATTCACGGCGGTGAAAACACCGCCGTGAATCACGACATGAAATTAAATGAAAAACGAGGGAACGGCATTTTCCCCCACACACGACCGTTTTTCCCGTCATTTTTTTCTTTGTCGAGAAAAACGACCGTCTGTGGGCTCCGCGGCAGTGTCTCCCTATGGGAAAACTGCCGCGGAAAAAAATGATGGAAAAAACGATGAAAATTTAGAACATGTTCTAATTTTTCTCGTCGTTTTTCTCAACGAGAAAAACGGCATAAAGCCCACAGACGATCGTTTTTCTCGGTGAAAAAAAAAAATGTAATTTTTCCCGACGGGAAAAATGATCGTGTGTACGCGGCATAAGGGATTCATTTATACTGTGAAATAGTGAAAGTAATATATCTTCTATCATCTATATAATAATAAATATACCCAGAAGTAGGATATATGGGGATTTTACCTGGGAGTCACACGTGAAGATATATGGAGGTTAGAGGGGGAGGGGGACTTTTATATTAAAGTAGTACGGAAGGGGGCGTGGCCAAGATGGCGCTGTGAGCGGCTGCTTTTACTGAGGGCTCCGCTGCTTTCTGCTTCTTACCCGGATCCTGGGCAGTTAGAGGCCGATTCATCCACCCCTGCTGACTGGGGGAGTGGGGCGCAATAGAGAGGGAAGCGAGGCATTCCTCCTGACGGCTGCTAACCCCTCCACAGGCGAATTCCGGCTCCTCCGCGTGTGACTAGGCCGCGGTCTTTCCTGGCGGCGTTCGGGGGTCCGGATCGGGCCGGAGCTGCGCTGAGGCCCCCTGCAATTCGGATTGGTGCACTGGCGGCGGCTGTGGGCGGCGGAGGTGGTGGGGGACGCATCGGTTGCTGCTCGCTTCCCCGTCCATCCTGCATCTGGGCCCGCTCGCGCTGCTAGGCCGCAGCCGCGGACTTTCCTGGAGGACATCGGAGCTCCGGAGCGGTGCGGAGGAGTGCTGCGGCCCCCTGCACATGAGAGAGGTGGGCTGACGTGGGCTGTGGGCGGCTGGACAGAGGTGGACACACTGACTGCTGACCCATCCATCCATCAGTCCTGCGTCCGGGCCCGCTCGACCTGCTAGGCCGCAGCCGGGGCCTTTCCTGGCGGTCCAACCGGGCCCCTCTCCCCCCCCCTTTCTCCTCTTGTGACTCTCCAGGGGGAACACGGGGGAACCCCTAAAGCCGCCAACTATATTTTCAGGGCACGGTGAGCACCCTGAATGCGGCGCCGGAGCTCGGGTGCAAGGTCCAACAAAGGGGGCAGGAAACTAACTTCTCAACCGTTACCGGACCCCCCTCCAACGCCCGCTGATCTCCCGGTGCAAAGCCGTACCACCCGGAGCTCCCACAAGGCCTCACAGATAGGCCCCATGGACTCGGCTGAAGCCCGACCGCCCTGGCTGGCGGAAGTCATGGCGGCCATTGCCACATGCCAGTCCACCTTAACCACAAAAATAGAGGCCGTCCAGATGGACGTAGGCCTTATCCGCCAGGACATGGACAAGCTTAGGACCAGGATGGCGGAGACCGAGCAGAGAGTTAGTAACACTGAAGATGTGGTCGCAGAACAGGGCGCAGCGCTCCGCAATCTCCAAACCAAAGTCAAGGCCCTTGAATACAGAGCAGAGGACGCCGAAAACAGAAACCGGCGCAACAACCTCCGCATTGTCGGTCTACCCGAGGGGGTAGAGGGGAGTGACCCTATAGGCTTTATAGAGGGTATGCTGCGTACCCTCCTCCCCGAGGCTCGCATGTCGCCCCAATATGTGGTGGAAAGGGCGCACCGCATTCCTCCTAAGCCGGGACCTCCTGGAACCCCGCCGCGAACCTTCATCCTCCGCCTGCTCAACTTCCGGGATCGGGACGAAGTTCTCCGTGCCTCCAGGCTCGTGAGCGACCTACGATTCCAGAACATCAAGCTGATGGTCTTCCCCGATTATTCGGTAGAAACACAGAAGCTCAGGAAGTCGTTCGACCAGGTCAAGGTGAATCTGAGGGCGCGCAACATCCGTTACAGCATCCTTTTCCCGGCCCGTCTGAGAGTACAGGACGGGGAGACGACCCGCTTCTTCACTAATCCCAGGGAGGTGTCTGTCTGGTTGGAGTCGCTGCCGCGGGCCCGCTGATTGGACGCATGGTATGTACTATTTGATACCACCCTTGTTTTGAATTTGCCTATATCGGTGGGGCCGGCAGACTAGCCCCCTGGACGGAGCTCTCACACCTGTTGTTGCACCTGTTGTGTCCGGCTAATCTCCTTGGTGTGTGCAGCTCCGATGGTGACGGCTGGCCCCCGCCGATGTGGGAACCCAAGTTGGCGCCCCTGACGTGATCAGGAGAACACTCCTTTTTCCCCTTTTTTGGGTCTTTTTATCCCCCCATGTGACACTGGGGACCATACCACGTTTACTCCCTTGTCACTGGATCGACTGTACTGCTGGGACGCGTTCCTGTCCGCTTCCATCCTCCTGAACTCCTGTCCCTTACAGCTTGTTGCATTACCAGCGGAAGTCTCGCACTTAGAGAGTCGCTCAGACAGTTGCTCGGCCCCCCCCAGAATTTATCTGGGGGGCTGAGTTCGCCTCTTGCACGGAACCCCCTTTGCAGCCGGCGAGCTGTTATTGTTTGGGATGGATACCCTCCTCAGTTTTAGGGGGTTGGGTGGGGTGGGGGGTGGGGATTGTTGCCCTTCTGGGGCTATTTTTCTTGTTCTGATCTGTTTTTTTCTTTTTGTTTTCATTATGTTTTTGCTTTACATTCAAAACGTTGATACTTCAGCATTGCTCTGTTTCCAGATGTGTACATCCTGGGTCTGGGGGTCAGGTCCGGGAGTCATGCGGTGTCATCCTGTCCCCCCTATTAATCTGACGGTCCATGTCAGCAGTTAATATCCTATCGTGGAACACCAGGGGGTTGAATTCCCCGACCAAACGCTCCCTGGTGTTCCAATTTATTAAGTCTTATAACCCGCATATCTGTGTCCTACAGGAAACGCACCTCATGGGGAGTAGAATTCTCTCACTTAAAAAGCCATGGGTGGGCCACCACTATCACTCTACCTATTCTAGCTTCTCTAGAGGGGTCAGTATACTTGTGTTAAAGTCCCTCCCGTTCCGGCTCCTGGACCTGATTCTCGATCCTGATGGTAGATACGTCATAATTCATGCCGTGATTCATTCGCTGACCTGGACCATAGTGGGTCTATATCTTCCCCCGCCAGCCTCCCTGTTGCTGCTGAACCACATAACGAGCAGGGTGGCCGAGTTCACCTCTGATAATACTGTGTTTTTGGGGGATTTTAACTTGGTCCCCGATCCAGATATGGATCGCCTGACGCCTGGAGGTCGACACTACTCTGGGTTGGCTGAATGGGCTGATGTCTATGGACTGACGGACGTGTGGAGGTGGAAACATCCTCGGGACTTGGCCTACACCTGCCACTCGGCCTCCCACAGGACGTTCTCCCGCATAGACCTGGTATATGCGGGCAGACCGGTCCTGCAAAGGGTTACAGATGTGAAGATCTTGCCTAGGGGGATCTCGGATCACGCACCATTGCTTCTGGCGCTGGATTTCTCTAGGGGCCATCCTGTTCGCCTGTGGAGACTGTCCAGGTTTTGGATCTCAGACACCTCTGTGGACGACCAGTTCCAAACTGAATTGACCGGTTATTGGGCGGACAATGAGGGCACGGCGGGGACCGGGATAGTATGGGATGCCTTTAAAGCCTCCACGAGAGGACACTACCAGACCATTATTGCCAGAGTTCGTAGGGAACGCAGCGCAGACTTAGTGAGGGCGGAAAGGGAGGCTGCCAGTGCAGAGGAGACCTTTATTAGGACCCGTGACCCCCAACACTATGCCCACCTGCAGCTCCTGACGGGGGAGGTCCTTGGTATCCGTACCTCACTTACCCAAAAAAAGCTACTTGCTCAGTCCCATAGGATTTTTGAACAGGGGGAGAGGTCGGGTAGGATGCTGGCTTGGCTTTCCAGGGAGCAGGAGGGGGGGGTTAGTGTCTCCCATATTACGGGCCCCACGGGGGAGCTGGTAAGCTCTCCGGGGGGTATTAATCAGTGCTTTGCTGACTTCTACCGTGCACTCTATGAGTCAAGGGTGGATTATGGTGATGAGGACCTGGTGAAGTATTTGGGAGACATTGACATTCCGGTCCTTACGGCGACCTACCGTGAGCGACTTGACGCCCCTGTCACGGTGCAGGAGATCCAGCGGGCCCTTAAATCTATGCAATCTGGCAGGACGCCCGGGCCTGATGGAATTCCTGTAGAGTTCTACAAACACTATGCAGACGAACTAGTGCCCAGACTACATTCCCTATTCGCGGTGTCCGCGCAGCAGGGAGAGCTCCCTGTTTCCATGGGTGAGGCGGTCATAGTGGTGATCCCGAAGCCGGGGAAGGACCCTTCCCTCTGTTCCTCGTATCGCCCTATCTCGTTGCTGAACGTTGATGCGAAGATCCTGGCCAAGATCTTGGCAACAAGACTGAACTCTGTCATTACTGCCCTGGTACACTCGGATCAAACAGGCTTTATGCCGGGTAGGGGAACGGATATTAACATTAGACGCCTCCTCACCCACATTGATGGGGCTGGTGAGGGGTCGACGGGAGTGGTGGCCTCACTTGACGCAGAGAAGGCCTTCGACTCTGTAGAGTGGGGCTACCTCTGGGGGGTGCTCGACAGCTTCGGGTTTGGGCCAGGCTTCCTGAAATGGGTACGCATGTTATATAGCTCCCCATCTGCTAGAATTCGGACCAACGGCTGTCTATCAGACGTCTTCCCCTTGGGTCGCGGCACGAGACAGGGGTGCCCCCTCTCCCCGGGTTTATTTGCCCTTGCTATGGAACCACTGGCCATCCTGTTGAGAGCTGAGACGAGGGTCCGGGGATTGAAAATAGGTCCAATTGAAGAAAAGCTGTCTCTGTATGCGGATGATGCCCTGCTATACCTGGCGGACGCCTCTTCATCCCTGCAGGTGGCTTTAGATCTGATTGATCAATTTGGGGGCTACTCCGGTATTCGCATCAACTGGGACAAATCGGTCTTATTTCCCCTATGTCCCTCGGCCCCGCGTCCCACGACACGAACGCGGCTCAGATGGGTGGACGAGTTTACATACCTGGGCATCAAGGTTGGCAGTAAGATTGGTGACTACGTTGGCAAAAACATACAACCACTCATGACCCAACTAGTGGCCAGGTGCGCGGTGTGGCGCTCCCTCCCTCTGACGCCAGTGGGTAGAGTCAACCTTTTGAAGATGGTCTTTCTCCCGAAATTCCTGTACTTCTTTCGCAACACCCCCTCGTATATCCCTAGGTCTTTCTTCCGGAGGTTGGACAGCCTGCTGATCTCTTTTGTCTGGGCTGGGAGACCCCCCCCGGGTGGCGAGGAAGACCTTATATTTGTCTTTGTCCGGAGGTGGACTGGCGCTCCCTAATTTTTTGCTTTACTACTGGGCAGCTGTCCTGGTTACGGTGAGATGGTGGTTCTCCCAGCCTAGACAAAATCCGGCGGTCACACTTGAGGCGGCTATTGTGGGCTCTTATGCGGCCTTGAGCAATCTACCGTTTCGTGGCCTCAGGGCCAGCCCCTGTATGACGACCCTCATGCGGACCACAGTTAAGGTCTGGCAGGAGGCTCGACTAATGTACCGGCGACCCAACTTGGTATCCCCGCATATGCCCTTGTGGGCTAACCCTATGCTGCCTCACATGAATAGTATCCCAGATCCATCCCTGTGGGCGAAAAAGGGAATCGTTACTCTGAAACATATAGTGAAAGCGGGTACGATTATGCCTTTCCAGGAACTCAGGCAGGCGTATCTCCTGCCGGTCTCTTTCCAATTTAGGTACTGGCAGCTGAGACATGCTTTTGAGGCCCAATTCCCAGAGCCTATAACCCTGGAGTCAGACTCTATTGAGCGACTCTTATCCTCCGCCCTCATGGACCGCCCCCTCTCGTCCCTCTACCTGTACCTCACTGTACAGTTTGATGCCAAGCTTACTAAGCCGTGGGAGGAATGGAGGGCTGATATTCCCTCACTGGACGAGGAGGAGTGGAGGGATTGCCTCGCATCTTATATCCCTGTTATGATAGCTGCAAAGGATAGGTTTATACAATTTAAATTTCTCCACAGAGCCTACTACACCCCGCAGAGGCTGGCACGTATTTACCCGCAGCGAGATCCTAATTGTCAGAGATGCAGGCAGGAGATAGGTACGTTTTGGCACATGGTCTGGTCGTGTCCGAAACTCCAGCCCTATTGGGTGGATGTGGCTTCCAGACTGACGGACGTGACTGGCTTAAACGTGCCGACTGACCCCAAGATCCTATTGCTGAATCATATGGAGGACGTGGAAGGGGATAGATATTGTAAACTCTGCCTGACCTTCTCACTATTTTATGCTAGGAGGGAAATCCTGCTCAAGTGGAAATCTGAGGACCCCCCCACATGCGCCGCCTGGCAGCGCTCAGTCGACTCAGTACTTTCTCTATATAAATTGACTTATGAGAGTAGACAGTGCCCCGCGAAGTTCGACAAAATTTGGTCTTCATGGCAGACCACTCGCTCTGACTTGGAACTCCCCCCTGGGTGTAACTGACTGGGCTGTTGTTGGGGATGGCTTCCCCCCCCCTGCCCCTCTTGGTCCATGGACTTTACTGCTACTCAGGGTTGTTGTGTGGCCGGGGAGGGGTGAACTAGAGTCGTTTTAGGCACGACCGGGTTTGGGCCAATGTTTGTTGATTATTTGTATTTAGCAACGAATGAGAGGGGTGTGTTCCCCCGGATGTGATGCATTATCCTGTTTGTTTGCTCTGCACTGGAGGATGTGCTATTTACTGGTTGTATTGTAATGCTGATTTGTCTAATAAAAACTCTCTGTTAAAAAAAAAGTAGTACGGAAAGCTGAGACTTTTTTCATGGATATAATAATTTTATATATAATGCACAATACTAGTAAACTTTTACTTTATGTAATAGTAATGCCTTCTATTACCTCCAGTCTATCACCTCCACCTTCTCTGGGGTCAGATGCTGATCTTCCCTGCACAGAGCCCTTAAAGTCATTGTAAATGTTGGATTGATTTTTTAACCACTTCCCACCCGGCCTATAGCAGAATGATGGCCGGGGCGGTGGTTCAGTTATCCTGACTGGGCGTTATACGACGTCCAGCAGAATAACAGCCGCCACGATGTGTCAGTCTGACACACTGCTACACCTATCTCGGTAAAGAGCCTCCGACGGAGGCTCTTTAACACATGATCAGCCGTGTCCAATCACAGCTGATCACAATATAAACAGGAAGAGACATTGATTGGCATTTCCTCACTCGCGTCTGACAGACACAAGGAGAGCCAATTGGCTGCTCTCCTGACAGGGGGGGGGGGGGTCTGTGCTGATTGTTTATCAGCGCAGCCCCCACTCAGAAGCCCGCCCAGGACCACCGGGATGCCGCCAAGACCACCAGGGATTGCCACCACACTGGATCACAGGGAAATGGCATAGAGTTCCCCTATAGGAAGCCGCAAAGTATAGTATAGAGTTCCCCTATAGGAAGGTACAAAGTATAGTATAGAGTTCCCCTATAGGAAGGTACAAAGTATAGTATAGAGTTCCCCTATAGGAAGGTACAAAGTATAGTATAGAGTTCCCCTATAGGAAGCTGCAAAGTATAGTATAGAGTTCCCCTATAGGAAGCCACAAAGTATAGTAAAGAGTTCCCCTATAGGAAGCCACAAAGTATAGTATAGAGTTCCCCTATAGGAAGGTACAAAGTATAGTATAGAGTTCCCCTATAGGAAGGTACAAAGTATAGTATAGAGTTCCCCTATAGGAAGGTACAAAGTATAGTATAGAGTTCCCCTATAGGAAGGTACAAAGTATAGTATAGAGTTCCCCTATAGGAAGGTACAAAGTATAGTATAGAGTTCCCCTATAGGAAGCCACAAAGTATAGTATAGAGTTCCCCTATAGGAAGGTACAGAGTATAGTATAGAGTTCCCCTATAGGAAGGTACAAAGTATAGTATAGAGTTCCCCTATAGCAACATAAAAAAATCTTCTGTCTTTAGAATCACTTGCATCCTTCTCTTGCCCAGGACTACATGTCCCATGAGGCATTGCTCCTCACACTTTCAAGTCCTCAGGCATTTACTGACATGTATGGATGGTGTACTGAGCTGTATTTTCTGATATGTAAAGAAACAATGCATTCTGTATGCAGGCCAATTAATCGACTGACCAACTAATCGATTATGAAAATAGTTGTCAACTATTTTCATAATGGATTAGTTGTTTCAACCCCACATCTCTGATCTCCTACCAGTTCATTTCTTTATTCATGGACCTTAGTCAGAGAGTGAGGAAACAACAAGAACTGTCTTTTATAGGAGTGACAGTGATGAGGGGATTATAGGACGAGTGTCCCCACCCCCTCTATCACTCATTGCCATCTTCCCAACACAACAAGTCCTGCACTTCCTTATTTAAGCTGCTTTCACATTGAGGCGCTTTGCAGGCGCTATTGCGCTAAAAATAGTGCCTGCAAAAGCGCCCTGATAGAGCCACTCATTTATATCCAGTCTGAAAGCCTGAGGGCTTTCACACTGGAGCATTGCGCTGGCAGGACGGTTAAAAAAAAGTCCTGCCAGCCGCATCTTTGAGTCGCTGTAAGAGGCGCTCCTACAGCGCCCCTGCCCATTGAAATCAATGGGGCAGCGCCTCCAAAGCTGCGGTTTTAACCCTTTTTCGGCCGCCAGCGGGGCTTAAAACCGCAACGCTAGCGGCCAAAAATCGCAGCAAAACCGCCGATAAAAATAGCAACACTTTAGCGCCAACGCACCAAGCGCTTCAGTGTGAAAGTAGCCTTAGTCCATGATTTAGTCATGAATAACAGCGGGGGTGAGCCCCACCAGAGGTCAGAGAGTGAGGATGGGGGAAAACAACCAAGATGAAGACTGGACTGATCCTTAAGACCTCCATCATTGGGTTATTGACTCCTCCCCCTCATTATCACTTTCTGTTTAATGTTCCAAAGTTTGAGGATGTTATCACATTATTATCACCATGTAAAAGTCTGTTCTCCAATCACATCATCAGATATAAAATGTCCAGCTGGTAGAAAATGGGAGCAAAAGGACTAGGACTATGATACAACAGTTAGGATGTTATAGTATTAGAATAACGTAATGTACAACAGAGTGTATAGTGCAGAGGTCAGGAGTATGTAATGTACAACATAGAGAATATAGTGTAAGGGTCAGGACTCATAATATTGGTATTCAGTAATCAGTGGAATTTTACCTGAGACAAGTTGCAGAGGTCCCACACCACTGCCTCCCATCTCCTGAGACTGCACTCAGTGACTTGGGTCTGAGACTATACAGACATATCCCTCCTCCCGGCACAACCAGCAGACAACAGAGCAAGTAACCCCGGGAGAATTTTTCTGTCAGAGATCTTTCCATACTCTGGGCAGAAGACCAAAAACACATACCCCAGGTGCCTAGGTCTAGCAACATTTATGGTGAAAATGAACATTTTTCTGCCAGCTGAACCCCAGAATCTCCATAAATCCAGTCTAGATACATAAATTGTGTCTGCAGCACAGAGAAGGAAGATTATCCGAGAGAAATACAGGAATACAGGACGGGGAACACAGCTCAGGAAAGTGACCAGGGGATTACAGGCTGATATCACCCAGTCCCCGCCCTACTCTGGACCAATCAGTGAGCAGTATGGGTGGAGGAATGGATTTAGTGTTAATGACCCACCTGTGCTGATCTCTGTAGGAGTGTCCTCCTCTATAAATGTCCCCGTTATTCCATCCTCCTCCATAGACTGCTGATCATCCCTCACATACCTCTCTTCTTCTTCTGCTTTAACCTCAAACTCTATATCGATTGGATCTCCACTCTAAATCAAGAACATGAGAGAGAATATCATCTGTAAGATATAAGCTTTATTATTGTGACATCACATAAAGAATCCACACATTGTTTCCACAAGTCCATGTCTAGATGCTCCAACCCACCAACCTTGCAAAAGGGAGGGATGGTGTGACCTTCCTGTGTGGAATCCCCGGAATACAGAGGACGGGGACATCTCTCTGGTGGGTTTCTGTAGCTGGATGACTCCACCATGGTGTCCTGGTACAGATATTTGTGTTTTTCCCCCATCACCTGATCCTCATCATCCTCCTCTTTTATCTCTTCTTTAACCTCAACTTTAGGATCTCTCAGGTTTCCACTCTGAATATATAATAAAAATGACATCAATGGTAACGATGCAGATAATGTACAGATCCTAATGATACTATCAGTGATTGTTCCTCATCTACCTGATGATGGTGGGGGATGGTGTGACCTTCCTGTGTGGAATCCCGGGAATACAGAGGACGGGGACATCTCTCTGGTGGGTTTCTGTAGCTGGATGACTCCACCATGATGTCCTGGTACAGATCTTTGTGTTCTTTTGGAAACTCCGACTCCTCCACCTCATCCTCATCATCCTCCTCTTTTATCTCTTCTTTAATATTGACCAGTGTGGAATCCTGAGGACAGGGACATCTCTCTGGTGGGTTCCCATTACTGGATCCATCTGTAGGAAACACACACACTGACTGAATACATTGTTTCTATGTGTTTATCAGATGATGGGGGATCTAGGTGGAGCCTCCGTACTGCTCTCTCCTTTACAATAAAGTCTCCTCTTACCCGGTGATGTGAGGGGCGGCTGATTGTCCATCATGACGTCCTTGTAGAGATCCTTGTGTCCTTCTAAATACTCCCACTCCTCCATGGAGAAATAGACAGTGACATCCTGACACCTTATAGGAACCTGACACACACAATGATACAGTCACCATCCAGACACATCCCTTGTCTGTTACTGGATAATGTCCCAGAATTCCCGGCACCGCTCACCTCTCCTCCATCATCTCTCTGGTGACTTCTAGAATCTTCTTTGTATTTCTCTATTCTATCAGGAGGGAGGTGGAGGCAATGTGATGGTCATGTGATCTCCAGACTTCACAGGAGGAAAACTCTAAATATGAACACAAATAGTAAAATCAAATGATATTCCCAGAATCCTCCTCACCTCTCCATTCAGGTTTCCATTTTATTAAAACCCTCATTCAGGCTGAGGTAAAATTTACCCACACAGGACCCCCACACTATGCAGGTTAAAATCTTGTTGCAGGTATTCTGACGTCATTAAATACAGGTCCTTCTCAAAAAATTAGCATATTGTGATAAAGTTCATTATTTTCTGTAATGTACTGATAAACATTAGACTTTCATATATTTTAGATTCATTACACACAACTGAAGTAGTTCAAGCCTTTTCTTGTTTTAATATTGATGATTTTGGCATACAGCTCATGACAACCCAAAAATCCTATCTCAAAAAATTAGCATATTTCATCCGACCAATAAAAGAAA
The DNA here is from genome assembly GCA_029206835.1 of Rana muscosa. Taxonomy (NCBI): domain Eukaryota; kingdom Metazoa; phylum Chordata; class Amphibia; order Anura; family Ranidae; genus Rana; species Rana muscosa. The sequence goes on from JARGYO010000019.1 coordinate 2,444,110, forward strand.
AGTGTTTTTAATACAAAAAAGTCAACCTTCAAATAATTATGTTCAGTTATGCACTCAATACTTGGTCGGGAATCCTTTTGCAGAAATGACTGCTTCAATGCGGCGTGGCATGGAGGCAACCAGCCTGTGGCACTGCTGAGGTGTTATGGAGGCCCAGGATGCTTCGATAGCGGCCTTAAGCTCATCCAGAGTGTTGGGTCTTGCGTCTCTCAACTTTCTCTTCCCAATATCCCACAGATTCTCTATGGGGTTCAGGTCAGGAGAGTTGGCAGGCCAATTGAGCACAGTAATACCATAGTCAGTAAACCATTTACCAGTGGTTTTGGCACTGCGAGCAGGTGCCAGGTCATGCTGAAAAATGAAATCTTCATCTCCATAAAGCTTTTCAGCAGATGGAAGCATGAAGTGCTCCAAAATCTCCTGATAGCTAGCTGCATTGACCCTGCCCTTGATAAAACACAGTGGACCAACACCAGCAGCTGACATGGCACCCCAGACCATCACTGACTGTGGGTACTTGACACTGGACTTCAGGCATTTTGGCATTTCCCTCTCCCCAGTCTTCCTCCAGACTCTGGCACCTTGATTTCCGAATGACATGCAAAATTTGCTTTCATCCGAAAAAAGTACTTTGGACCACTGAGCAACAGTCCAGTGCTGCTTCTCTGTAGCCCAGGTCAGGCGCTTCTGCCGCTGTTTCTGGTTCAAAAGTGGCTTGACCTGGGGAATGCAGCACCTGTAGCCCATTTCCTGCACACGCCTGTTCACGGTGGCTCTGGATGTTTCTACTCCAGACTCAGTCCACTGCTTCCCAGGTCCTCCAAGGTCTGGAATCGGTCCTTCTCCACAAACTTCTTCAGGGTCCGGTCACCTCTTCTCGTTGTGCAGCGTTTTCTGCCACACTTTTTCCTTCCCACAGACTTCCCACTGAGGTGCCTTGATACAGCACTCTGGGAACAGCCTATTCGTTCAGAAATTTCTTTCTGTGTCTTACCCTCTTGCTTGAGGGTGTCAATGATGGCCTTCTGGACAGCAGTCAGGTCGGCAGTCTTACCCATGATTGCGGTTTTGAGTAATGAACCAGGCTGGGAGTTTTTAAAAGCCTCAGGAATCTTTTGCAGGTGTTTAGAGTTAATTAGTTGATTCAGATGATTAGGTTAATAGCTCGTTTAGAGAACCTTTTCATGATATGCTAATTTTTTGAGATAGGAATTTTGGGTTGTCATGAGCTGTATGCCAAAATCATCAATATTAAAACAAGAAAAGGCTTGAATTACTTCAGTTGTGTGTAATGAATCTAAAATATATGAAAGTCTAATGTTTATCAGTACATTACAGAAAATAATGAACTTTATCACAATATGCTAATTTTTTGAGAAGGACCTGTACAATGCAGGACCAACAGTCCCACTTTGTAAGTGAGGATACCAACGGTCCGCCCACATCCTAAGAGCATCAGAAAAAAGCCAGATGGATAGAAATTAGGAGGAGGAGCTGTGAGGTCAGTGTGATGTCATAGGATTCTCTGACTTAAGATGGAGGGACATTTGGATGGAGAGATTTGAGGGGTCCTCTATATGAGGCTCCTGTGCAAACCAAATCATTGTTCCTGGTTGTGTCCTACCTCTCCTAAACTGAAGAGTGAACTTTGACCTTTACCGTACAGAAATCGGTCAGGAATCTGTGAAAGTAATCTCTCATGTGATCAGGTGATGTGCGGAGGAATGGAGTGTAAATAGCAGACAATTTTCTCCAGAGCTCCTAATGATGGGGATGTGGAGAAAATCTGTGTAAGAGGATATGGAGGAGAGATGAGGAGGAGATCCAGGAATCAGGATAAAGGTCAGGACAAGCAACAGACGAGCGCATCCAAGAGATGAAGCCGGGGTCACTACTACACAGAAAATCAATCCAAGGAAACAACAGGCAGGGCGAGGAATAGCAAGAAGGAGCTCAGAGACAAATAAGAATATTGCTCAGGCAATGGGAGATTATCTCAGCATGACCTACATAATGAAGGAGATGAGGGGGAGGGGAGGAAGTCACTTAAGACGGGGCTTGATAAATGTGCTTTGAATCTAGGAGCCAGCTAAAAAAGTTAGGAGACAGGTTTTTTTTAGAGCAGTGTGGGTTGTCAGCATCCGGGGCCGGGCAAGTAATGTGTGAGTAATCTGTGAGGTGCAGAACGTAGGACATGGCATACAGGGTGCATGAGATGGATGTATGACGTGGTGCAGGGATGCAGAACACAGGACATGTGGTGAAGGGTACCAGAAAAAGGTGTAGGTCACTGCAGGGGTGCAGTGTACAGAATGCAGGACATGGGGTGCAGAGTACCGGAGAAGGGTGTAGGTCATTGCAGGACATGGGATGCAGGAGAAGGGTGCAGAATGCAGGACATGGGGTGCAGTGGAAGGGTACAGGGTGGAGAATGCAGGACATGGGGAACAGGGTACCAGAGAGGGATGCAAGACATGGGGTGCAGGACATCTGGTACAGGGTGCACAATGCAGGACATGGGGAGCAGGACATGGGCTGCAGGGTGCAGGACATGTGGTACAGAACACAGCACATGAGGTGCAGGACATTAGTGCAGGGGGCAGAATACAGGACAAGGGGTGCAGAACACAGGCCATGGGATGCAGGACATATGGTGCAGGGTGAAAAACACAGGACAAGGGGTGCAGGACATGGGGTGCAATGTGCAGGACATGGGGTGCAGGTCACCGCAGGACATGGGGTACAGGAGAGGGGTGGTGTTCACAGGACATGGGGTGCAGAATGCAGGATATGGGGCAAAGAAAGCAAGACATGGGGTCATGGGGTGCAGAATGCAGGACATGATGTGCTGAGTGCAGCACATATGGTATGGGGTGCAGAACACAGGACATGGGGTACAGAATGCAGGATATGGGGCAAAGAAAGCAGGACATGGGGTGCAGAACACAGGACATGGGGTGAAGGGAAAGGGTTCAGAACACAGGACAGTAATACAATCCCCCCTCCCCCTGTGTCCTCCTGCATGTCCTGTACATCTCCCCCAGCAGTGTGTGAGAGCAGAGTGGATGGAGAGGACATCTTGTGTACATAAAGCAGCATGTCCCTCCCTGGCTGGTCTCTTAGCTGGCTGCTTTGCAGGCTTGTCCTGGTTACTCCTGTAAGGACTCTGTAGTCCTGTTTCTCAGCACCTTGTGGGGATCTTTGTGGCAGTGCCGAGGCGGCGCCATGTTGGAGATTCGGTCCCGCTCCTTCCTCTCTGTTCTGCCGGAGGGCTCTGCAGGGACACAGGCAGCTGTGGGGGGAAGAAGGAGCCGATAGTGACAGTAATGCAGCCGCAGAGAGGAGAAAGATTGGCAGCGGGAACTCAGTGAGACGAGTCCTCTCATGCCGCTGTCCTGCCCAGTCCACCCCTGACTTCACAGGTCGGGTGCCTCCTCCCTCCTCACCCTCCCGCCTGGCCCCGCTCCGAGACACATTCCTGTCTGAATAATGTGTCCGGGTTTCAGGCAGAAAAATTATTCAGACCAACAGTGAGAATGGTCTGACAAGAGCCCAGGGGCCAGGACGCCATTTCTAGTCACCATGGTGACCTGGGATTTGTTGAGCCCTAAAGTAATTGTAATGTCTTGTTTAAAAAAAAAAAAAAAAAATTATACTTCCCTCCTCTGTGCAGTTGGTTTTGCACAGAGCAGGCCGAATCCTCCTCTTCTCAGGCCCCTTTTTGCTGCTCCTGGCCCCTCCCTCCTATCGAGGGCCCCCAAAGCCAGGAGCTTTCTATGAAGGCACCCGAGCCGAGTTACAGCTCCGTGTATTCATTCAGACATGGAGCCCTGGACACGTCCCCTCTCTGAACCATGAATGGCCAGCTTTGGGAACAAGATACCGTATATTAATCATCAACTGATCCCCCCTGAAGGGGTTAATGAAGGTCTCCACACTATATATGTGTGTGTCATCATCTGCTGGAGATAAAAGACGTCACAGTGACTATGGAGGAAGAGGACGGACATGACGGGGGTTACTGGGTGTAAATAGAAAATAAGATCTTATTACCTCCTCTGCTACCTCTTCCAGCAATGTCTTCTCTCTACTTCCTCCCGACTCACCTCTCACCCGGAACTTCCTGTCTGTGCCTGACATCACTTCCTGTCTTCCATAGAAGTAGAGGTGAGATCACCACCTTGTGGAGCTCAGAAAAAACTGCAGCCCCGAGACTAGACTTGGGCAGAGTGATTCATTTTAGTGAGTTGAATCATTTGGATCAGTTCAGTGAAATGATTCGACTCACTGAATCGACTCACGACTCATTTCTTCAAAGCTAAGATTAAGGATCATAACTGCAGTCCTGTGATACACTCAGTCAGTACAGTAAGCATATTAGATGTTAAGTAACTTTATTTTGCTGCATTAACTATTCAATAAACTCTGCAATACAGCAAAAAAGAAAAAAAAAACAACAGATACCTTTATGCAAAAATATTAACATAACCAAAAATACAAATTATAGCTTGTTCTGTAACATTATCTGCTCCTATTTTAAGTTAAAATTTAAAAACAGAATATTTGAAACTTTGTTACTGGAAAGTTGAGTACGTCTTTCAGTTATTGTTTGTCCCTGCTATGCACAGCGCATTTTTAAATACAGAATGATTGTGGGCTCTCTGTGATTTAGGTTGAGTTCACAGTGCTGCGTTCAGTGCGCTGTGCGACATCTGTGCAAAAATCGCATGCGATGTCTGTGCGATGCAAATTCAGCCATACAGATTTGTATGGCTGAATTTGCCTCACATTTGGTTCAAAGTCGTGCAGGACCCTTTTTTTGGTCCACACCAGAATCGAATCGCATGCATGCGATTGGATTCCTGTCTGAATTGACAGTTTGCACTGCGATATGCAAACCGATCTGGGGGTGTCATTAAGTTTGCATTGGCACTTCCAGCAGTTCACAATCGCATAGGGCAGTGTGAAGTTGTGAACTGCCTGTGTGTCAGGTGCGATGCGCAAACTGCAGGGTTTCCCGCATGATCGCACCAATGTGAACCGAGCCTCATTCAAAGACTAATCACAGCAGCTCATGAATGTAATGTGACCTGGTGAGTCACTGGCTCACACACAACCCATGAACCTATTTGTGCTCAGATGAATCACTTATACATTCAGGAGCTGTATGGCTCTACTAACTCAATGTGCTCAGATGAATCACTCAGGAGTTGTATGGCTCTACCAACTCACTAACTCAATGTGCTCAGATGAATCACTCAGGAGTTGTATGGCTCTACCAACTCACTAACTCAATGTGCTCAGATGAATCACTTACTGTATACATTCAGGAGCTGTATGGCTCTACTAACTTAATGTGCTCAGATGAATCACTTATACATTCAGGAGCTGTATGGCTCTACTAACTCAATGTGCTCAAATGAATCACTTATACAATCAGGAGTTGTATGGCTCTACTAACTCAATGTGCTAAGATGAATCACTCATACATTCAGGAGCTGTATGGCTCTACTAACTCAATGTGCTCAGATGAATCACTCAGGAGTTGTATGGCTCTACCAACTCACTAACTCAATGTGCTCAGATGAATCACTCAGGAGTTGTATGGCTCTACCAACTCACTAACTCAATGTGCTCAGATGAATCACTTATACATTCAGGAGCTGTATGGCTCTACTAACTCAATGTGCTCAGATGAATCACTCATACATTCAGGAGCTGTATGGCTCTACTAACTCAATGTGCTCAGATGAATCACTTATACATTCAGGAGCTGTATGGCTCTACTAACTCAATGTGCTCAGATGAATCACTCAGGAGTTGTATGGCTCTACCAACTCACTAACTCAATGTGCTCAGATGAATCACTTATACATTCAGGAGCTGTATGGCTCTACTAACTCAATGTGCTCAGATGAATCACTTATACAATCAGGAGTTGTATGGCTCTACTAACTCAATGTGCTCAGATGAATCACTCATACATTCAGGAGCTGTATGGCTCTACTAACTCAATGTTGTCAGATGAATCAATTATACATTCAGGAGCTGTATGGCTCTACTAACTCAATGTGCTCAGATGAATCACTCAGGAGTTGTATGGCTCTACCAACTCACTAACTCAATGTGCTCAGATGAATCACATACATTCAGGAGCTGTATGGCTCTACTAACTCAATGTGCTCAGATGAATCACTCAGGAGTTGTATGGCTCTACCAACTCACTAACTCAATGTGCTCAGATGAATCACTTATACATTCAGGAGCTGTATGGCCCTACTAACTCAATGTGCTCAGATGAATCACTTATACAATCAGGAGTTGTATGGCTTTACTAACTCAATGTGCTCAGATGAATCAATTATACATTCAGGAGCTGTATGGCTCTACTAACTCAATGTGCTCAGATGAATCACTCAGGAGTTGTATGGCTCTACCAACTCACTAACTCAATGTGCTCAGATGAATCACTTATACATTCAGGAGCTGTATGGCCCTACTAACTCAATGTGCTCAGATGAATCACTTATACAATCAGGAGTTGTATGGCTTTACTAACTCAATGTGCTCAGATGAATCACTTATACATTCAGGAGCTGTATGGCTCTACTAACTCAATGTGCTCAGATGAATCACTTATACATTCAGGAGCTGTATGGCTCTACTAACTCAATGTGCTCAGATGAATCACTCATACATTCAGGAGCTGTATGGCTCTACTAACTCAATGTGCTCAGATGAATCACTTATACATTCAGGAGCTGTATGGCTCTACTAACTCAATGTGCTCAGATGAATCACTCAGGAGTTGTATGGCTCTACCAACTCACTAACTCAATGTGCTCAGATGAATCACTTATACATTCAGGAGCTGTATGGCTCTACTAACTCAATGTGCTCAGATGAATCACTTATACAATCAGGAGTTGTATGGCTCTACTAACTCAATGTGCTCAGATGAATCACTTATACATTCAGGAGCTGTATGGCTCTACTAACTCAATGTGCTCAGATGAATCACTCAGGAGTTGTATGGCTCTACCAACTCACTAACTCAATGTGCTCAGATGAATCACTTATACATTCAGGAGCTGTATGGCTTTACTAACTCAATGTGCTCAGATGAATCACTTATACATTCAGGAGCTGTATGGCTCTACTAACTCAATGTGCTCAGATGAATCACTTATACATTCAGGAGCTGTATGGCTCTACTAACTCAATGTGCTCAGATGAATCACTTATACATTCAGGAGCTGTATGGCTCTACTAACTCAATGTGCTCAGATGAATCACTCATACATTCAGGAGCTGTATGGCTCTACTAACTCATTGTGCTCAGATGAATCACTTATACATTCAGGAGCTGTATGGCTCTACTAACTCAATGTGCTCAGATGAATCACTCATACATTTAGGAGCTGTATGGCTCTACTAACTCAATGTGCTCAGATGAATCACTCAGGAGTTGTATGGCTCTACCAACTCACTAACTCAATGTGCTCAGATGAATCACTCAGGAGTTGTATGGCTCTACCAACTCACTAACTCAATGTGCTCAGATGAATCACTCAGGAGTTGTATGGCTCTACCAACTCACTAACTCAATGTGCTCAGATGAATCACTTACTGTATACATTCAGGAGCTGTATGGCTCTACTAACTCAATGTGCTCAGATGAATCACTTATACATTCAGGAGCTGTATGGCTCTACTAACTCAATGTGCTCAGATGAATCACTTATACATTCAGGAGCTGTATGGCTCTACTAACTCAATGTGCTCAGATGAATCACTCATACATTTAGGAGCTGTATGGCTCTACTAACTCAATGTGCTCAGATGAATCACTCAGGAGTTGTATGGTTCTACCAACTCACTAACTCAATGTGCTCAGATGAATCACTTATACATTCAGGAGCTGTATGGCCCTACTAACTCAATGTGCTCAGATGAATCACTTATACAATCAGGAGTTGTATGGCTTTACTAACTCAATGTGCTCAGATGAATCACTTATACATTCAGGAGCTGTATGGCTCTACTAACTCAATGTGCTCAGATGAATCACTTATACATTCAGGAGCGGTATGGCTCTACTAACTCAATGTGCTCAGATGAATCACTTATACATTCAGGTACTGTATGGCTCTACTAACTCAATGTGCTCAGATGAATCACTCAGGAGTTGTATGGCTCTACCAACTCACTAACTCAATGTGCTCAGATGAATCACTTATACAATCAGGAGTTGTATGGCTCTACTAACTCAATGTGCTCAGATGAATCACTCATACATTCAGGAGCTGTATGGCTCTACTAACTCAATGTGCTCAGATGAATCACTTATACAATCAGGAGCTGTATGGCTCTACTAACTCAATGTGCTCAGATGAATCACTCATACATTCAGGAGCTGTATGGCTCTACTAACTCAATGTGCTCAGATGAATCACTTATACATTCAGGAGCTGTATGGCTCTACTAACTCAATGTGCTCAGATGAATCACTTATACAATCAGGAGTTGTATGGCTCTACTAACTCAATGTGCTCAGATGAATCACTTATACATTCAGGAGCTGTATGGCTCTACTAACTAAATGTGCTCAGATGAATCACTCAGGAGTTGTATGGCTCTACCAACTCACTAACTCAATGTGCTCAGATGAATCACTTATACATTCAGGAGCTGTATGGCTCTACTAACTGAATGTGCTCAGATGAATCACTTATACATTCAGGAGCTGTATGGCTCTACTAACTCAATGTGCTCAGATGAATCACTTATACATTCAGGAGCTGTATGGCTCTACTAACTCAATGTGCTCAGATGAATCACTCAGGAGTTGTATGGCTCTACCAACTCACTAACTCAATGTGCTCAGATGAATCACTCAGGAGTTGTATGGCTCTACCAACTCACTAACTCAATGTGCTCAGATGAATCACTTATACATTCAGGAGCTGTATGGCTCTACTAACTCAATGTGCTCAGATGAATCACTTATACAATCAGGAGTTGTATGGCTCTACGAACTCAATGTGCTCAGATGAATCACTTATACATTCAGGAGCTGTATGGCTCTACTAACTCAATGTGCTCAGATGAATCACTCATACATTCAGGAGCTGTATGGCTCTACTAACTCAATGTGCTCAGATGAATCACTTATACATTCAGGAGCTGTATGGCTCTACTAACTCAATGTGCTCAGATGAATCACTTATACATTCAGGAGCTGTATGGCTCTACTAACTCAATGTGCTCAGATGAATCACTTATACATTCAGGAGCTGTATGGCTCTACTAACTCAATGTGCTCAGATGAATCACTCAGGAGTTGTATGGCTCTACCAACTCACTAACTCAATGTGCTCAGATGAATCACTCATACATTCAGGAGCTGTATGGCTCTACTAACTCAATGTGCTCAGATGAATCACTTATACATTCAGGAGCTGTATGGCTCTACTAACTCAATGTGCTCAGATGAATCACTCAGGAGTTGTATGGCTCTACCAACTCACTAACTCAATGTGCTCAGATGAATCACTCGGGAGTTGTATGGCTCTACCAACTCACTAACTCAATGTGCTCAGATGAATCACTCAGGAGTTGTATGGCTCTACCAACTCACTAACTCAATGTGCTAAGATGAATCACTTACTGTATACATTCAGGAGCTGTATGGCTCTACTAACTCAATGTGCTCAGATGAATCACTTATACATTCAGGAGCTGTATGGCTCTACTAACTCAATGTGCTCAGATGAATCACTTATACAATCAGGAGCTGTATGGCTCTACTAACTCAATGTGCTCAGATGAATCACTTATACAATCAGGAGTTGTATGGCTCTACTAACTCAATGTGCTCAGATGAATCACTCATACATTCAGGAGCTGTATGGCTCTACTAACTCAATGTGCTCAGATGAATCACTTATACATTCAGGAGCTGTATGGCTCTACTAACTCAATGTGCTCAGATGAATCACTTATACATTCAGGAGCTGTATGGCTCTACTAACTCAATGTGCTCAGATGAATCACTTATACATTCAGGAGCTGTATGGCTCTACTAACTCAATGTGCTCAGATGAATCACTCAGGAGTTGTATGGCTCTACCAACTCACTAACTCAATGTGCTCAGATGAATCACTCAGGAGTTGTATGGCTCTACCAACTCACTAACTCAATGTGCTCAGATGAATCACTCAGGAGTTGTATGGCTCTACCAACTCACTAACTCAATGTGCTCAGATGAATCACTTATACATTCAGGAGCTGTATGGCTCTACTAACTCAATGTGCTCAGATGAATCACTTATACAATCAGGAGTTGTATGGCTCTACGAACTCAATGTGCTCAGATGAATCACTTATACATTCAGGAGCTGTATGGCTCTACTAACTCAATGTGCTCAGATGAATCACTCATACATTCAGGAGCTGTATGGCTCTACTAACTCAATGTGCTCAGATGAATCACTTATACATTCAGGAGCTGTATGGCTCTACTAACTCAATGTGCTCAGATGAATCACTTATACATTCAGGAGCTGTATGGCTCTACTAACTCAATGTGCTCAGATGAATCACTTATACATTCAGGAGCTGTATGGCTCTACTAACTCAATGTGCTCAGATGAATCACTCAGGAGTTGTATGGCTCTACCAACTCACTAACTCAATGTGCTCAGATGAATCACTTATACATTCAGGAGCTGTATGGCTCTACTAACTCAATGTGCTCAGATGAATCACTTATACAATCAGGAGTTGTATGGCTTTACTAACTCAATGTGCTCAGATGAATCACTTATACATTCAGGAGCTGTATGGCTCTACTAACTCAATGTGCTCAGATGAATCACTCAGGAGTTGTATGGCTCTACCAACTCACTAACTCAATGTGCTCAGATGAATCACTCGGGAGTTGTATGGCTCTACCAACTCACTAACTCAATGTGCTCAGATGAATCACTCAGGAGTTGTATGGCTCTACCAACTCACTAACTCAATGTGCTCAGATGAATCACTTACTGTATACATTCAGGAGCTGTATGGCTCTACTAACTCAATGTGCTCAGATGAATCACTTATACATTCAGGAGCTGTATGGCTCTACTAACTCAATGTGCTCAGATGAATCACTTATACAATCAGGAGCTGTATGGCTCTACTAACTCAATGTGCTCAGATGAATCACTTATACAATCAGGAGTTGTATGGCTCTACTAACTCAATGTGCTCAGATGAATCACTCATACATTCAGGAGCTGTATGGCTCTACTAACTCAATGTGCTCAGATGAATCACTTATACATTCAGGAGCTGTATGGCTCTACTAACTCAATGTGCTCAGATGAATCACTTATACATTCAGGAGCTGTATGGCTCTACTAACTCAATGTGCTCAGATGAATCACTTATACATTCAGGAGCTGTATGGCTCTACTAACTCAATGTGCTCAGATGAATCACTTATACATTCAGGAGTTGTATGGCTCTACTAACTCAATGTGCTCAGATGAATCACTCAGGAGTTGTATGGCTCTACCAACTCACTAACTCAATGTGCTCAGATGAATCACTCAGGAGTTGTATGGCTCTACCAACTCACTAACTCAATGTGCTCAGATGAATCACTCAGGAGTTGTATGGCTCTACCAACTCACTAACTCAATGTGCTCAGATGAATCACTTATACATTCAGGAGCTGTATGGCTCTACTAACTCAATGTGCTCAGATGAATCACTCATACATTCAGGAGCTGTATGGCTCTACTAACTCAATGTGCTCAGATGAATCACTTATACATTCAGGAGCTGTATGGCTCTACTAACTCAATGTGCTCAGATGAATCACTTATACATTCAGGAGCTGTATGGCTCTACTAACTCAATGTGCTCAGATGAATCACTCAGGAGTTGTATGGCTCTACCAACTCACTAACTCAATGTGCTCAGATGAATCACTTATACATTCAGGAGCTGTATGGCTCTACTAACTCAATGTGCTCAGATGAATCACTCAGGAGTTGTATGGCTCTACCAACTCACTAACTCAATGTGCTCAGATGAATCACTTATACATTCAGGAGCTGTATGGCTTTACTAACTCAATGTGCTCAGATGAATCACTTATACATTCAGGAGCTGTATGGCTCTACTAACTCAATGTGCTCAGATGAATCACTTATACATTCAGGAGCTGTATGGCTCTACTAACTCAATGTGCTCAGATGAATCACTTATACATTCAGGAGCTGTATGGCTCTACTAACTCAATGTGCTCAGATGAATCACTCAGGAGTTGTATGGCTCTACCAACTCACTAACTCAATGTGCTCAGATGAATCACTCAGGAGTTGTATGGCTCTACCAACTCACTAACTCAATGTGCTCAGATGAATCACTCAGGAGTTGTATGGCTCTACCAACTCACTAACTCAATGTGCTCAGATGAATCACTTACTGTATACATTCAGGAGCTGTATGGCTCTACTAACTCAATGTGCTAAGATGAATCACTCATACATTCAGGAGCTGTATGGCTCTACTAACTCAATGTGCTCAGATGAATCACTTATACAATCAGGAGTTGTATGGCTCTACTAACTCAATGTGCTCAGATGAATCACTCATACATTCAGGAGCTGTATGGCTCTACTAACTAAATGTGCTCAGATGAATCACTCAGGAGTTGTATGGCTCTACCAACTCACTAACTCAATGTGCTCAGATGAATCACTTATACATTCAGGAGCTGTATGGCTCTACTAACTGAATGTGCTCAGATGAATCACTTATACATTCAGGAGCTGTATGGCTCTACTAACTCAATGTGCTCAGATGAATCACTTATACATTCAGGAGCTGTATGGCTCTACTAACTCAATGTGCTCAGATGAATCACTCAGGAGTTGTATGGCTCTACCAACTCACTAACTCAATGTGCTCAGATGAATCACTCAGGAGTTGTATGGCTCTACCAACTCACTAACTCAATGTGCTCAGATGAATCACTCAGGAGTTGTATGGCTCTACCAACTCACTAACTCAATGTGCTCAGATGAATCACTTATACATTCAGGAGCTGTATGGCTCTACTAACTCAATGTGCTCAGATGAATCACTTATACAATCAGGAGTTGTATGGCTCTACCAACTCACTAACTCAATGTGCTCAGATGAATCACTTATACATTCAGGAGCTGTATGGCTCTACTAACTCAATGTGCTCAGATGAATCACTTATACAATCAGGAGTTGTATGGCTCTACTAACTCAATGTGCTCAGATGAATCACTTATACAATCAGGAGTTGTATGGCTCTACTAACTCAATGTGCTCAGATGAATCACTTATACATTCAGGAGCTGTATGGCTCTACTAACTAAATGTGCTCAGATGAATCACTCAGGAGTTGTATGGCTCTACCAACTCACTAACTCAATGTGCTCAGATGAATCACTCAGGAGTTGTATGGCTCTACCAACTCACTAACTCAATGTGCTCAGATGAATCACTCAGGAGTTGTATGGCTCTACCAACTCACTAACTCAATGTGCTCAGATGAATCACTTATACATTCAGGAGCTGTATGGCTCTACTAACTCAATGTGCTCAGATGAATCACTTATACAATCAGGAGTTGTATGGCTCTACGAACTCAATGTGCTCAGATGAATCACTTATACATTCAGGAGCTGTATGGCTCTACTAACTCAATGTGCTCAGATGAATCACTCATACATTCAGGAGCTGTATGGCTCTACTAACTCAATGTGCTCAGATGAATCACTTATACATTCAGGAGCTGTATGGCTCTACTAACTCAATGTGCTCAGATGAATCACTTATACATTCAGGAGCTGTATGGCTCTACTAACTCAATGTGTTCAGATGAATCACTTATACATTCAGGAGCTGTATGGCTCTACTAACTCAATGTGCTCAGATGAATCACTCAGGAGTTGTATGGCTCTACCAACTCACTAACTCAATGTGCTCAGATGAATCACTTATACATTCAGGAGCTGTATGGCTCTACTAACTCAATGTGCTCAGATGAATCACTTATACAATCAGGAGTTGTATGGCTTTACTAACTCAATGTGCTCAGATGAATCACTTATACATTCAGGAGCTGTATGGCTCTACTAACTCAATGTGCTCAGATGAATCACTTATACATTCAGGAGCTGTATGGCTCTACTAACTCAATGTGCTCAGATGAATCACTCAGGAGTTGTATGGCTCTACCAACTCACTAACTCAATGTGCTCAGATGAATCACTCATACATTCAGGAGCTGTATGGCTCTACTAACTCAATGTGCTCAGATGAATCACTTATACATTCAGGAGCTGTATGGCTCTACTAACTCAATGTGCTCAGATGAATCACTCAGGAGTTGTATGGCTCTACCAACTCACTAACTCAATGTGCTCAGATGAATCACTCGGGAGTTGTATGGCTCTACCAACTCACTAACTCAATGTGCTCAGATGAATCACTCAGGAGTTGTATGGCTCTACCAACTCACTAACTCAATGTGCTCAGATGAATCACTTACTGTATACATTCAGGAGCTGTATGGCTCTACTAACTCAATGTGCTCAGATGAATCACTTATACATTCAGGAGCTGTATGGCTCTACTAACTCAATGTGCTCAGATGAATCACTTATACAATCAGGAGCTGTATGGCTCTACTAACTCAATGTGCTCAGATGAATCACTTATACAATCAGGAGTTGTATGGCTCTACTAACTCAATGTGCTCAGATGAATCACTCATACATTCAGGAGCTGTATGGCTCTACTAACTCAATGTGCTCAGATGAATCACTTATACAATCAGGAGTTGTATGGCTCTACTAACTCAATGTGCTCAGATGAATCACTTATACATTCAGGAGCTGTATGGCTCTACTAACTCAATGTGCTCAGATGAATCACTTATACATTCAGGAGCTGTATGGCTCTACTAACTCAATGTGCTCAGATGAATCACTTATACATTCAGGAGCTGTATGGCTCTACTAACTCAATGTGCTCAGATGAATCACTCAGGAGTTGTATGGCTCTACCAACTCACTAACTCAATGTGCTCAGATGAATCACTCAGGAGTTGTATGGCTCTACCAACTCACTAACTCAATGTGCTCAGATGAATCACTCAGGAGTTGTATGGCTCTACCAACTCACTAACTCAATGTGCTCAGATGAATCACTTATACATTCAGGAGCTGTATGGCTCTACTAACTCAATGTGCTCAGATGAATCACTCATACATTCAGGAGCTGTATGGCTCTACTAACTCAATGTGCTCAGATGAATCACTTATACATTCAGGAGCTGTATGGCTCTACTAACTCAATGTGCTCAGATGAATCACTTATACATTCAGGAGCTGTATGGCTCTACTAACTAAATGTGCTCAGATGAATCACTCAGGAGTTGTATGGCTCTACCAACTCACTAACTCAATGTGCTCAGATGAATCACTTATACATTCAGGAGCTGTATGGCTCTACTAACTGAATGTGCTCAGATGAATCACTTATACATTCAGGAGCTGTATGGCTCTACTAACTCAATGTGCTCAGATGAATCACTTATACATTCAGGAGCTGTATGGCTCTACTAACTCAATGTGCTCAGATGAATCACTTATACATTCAGGAGCTGTATGGCTCTACTAACTCAATGTGCTCAGATGAATCACTCAGGAGTTGTATGGCTCTACCAACTCACTAACTCAATGTGCTCAGATGAATCACTCAGGAGTTGTATGGCTCTACCAACTCACTAACTCAATGTGCTCAGATGAATCACTCAGGAGTTGTATGGCTCTACCAACTCACTAACTCAATGTGCTCAGATGAATCACTTATACATTCAGGAGCTGTATGGCTCTACTAACTCAATGTGCTCAGATGAATCACTTATACAATCAGGAGTTGTATGGCTTTACTAACTCAATGTGCTCAGATGAATCACTTATACATTCAGGAGCTGTATGGCTCTACTAACTCAATGTGCTCAGATGAATCACTTATACATTTAGGAGCGGTATGGCTCTACTAACTCAATGTGCTCAGATGAATCACTTATACATTCAGGTGCTGTATGGCTCTACTAACTCAATGTGCTCAGATGAATCACTCAGGAGTTGTATGGCTCTACCAACTCACTAACTCAATGTGCTCAGATGAATCACTTATACAATCAGGAGTTGTATGGCTCTACTAACTCAATGTGCTCAGATGAATCACTCATACATTCAGGAGCTGTATGGCTCTACTAACTCAATGTGCTCAGATGAATCACTTATACAATCAGGAGCTGTATGGCTCTACTAACTCAATGTGCTCAGATGAATCACTCATACATTCAGGAGCTGTATGGCTCTACTAACTCAATGTGCTCAGATGAATCACTTATACAATCAGGAGTTGTATGGCTCTACTAACTCAATGTGCTCAGATGAATCACTTATACATTCAGGAGCTGTATGGCTCTACTAACTAAATGTGCTCAGATGAATCACTCAGGAGTTGTATGGCTCTACCAACTCACTAACTCAATGTGCTCAGATGAATCACTTATACATTCAGGAGCTGTATGGCTC
Organism: Rana muscosa; assembly: GCA_029206835.1. Classification (NCBI taxonomy): domain Eukaryota; kingdom Metazoa; phylum Chordata; class Amphibia; order Anura; family Ranidae; genus Rana; species Rana muscosa. The sequence goes on from JARGYO010000019.1 coordinate 2,460,760, forward strand.
TACTAACTGAATGTGCTCAGATGAATCACTTATACATTCAGGAGCTGTATGGCTCTACTAACTCAATGTGCTCAGATGAATCACTTATACATTCAGGAGCTGTATGGCTCTACTAACTCAATGTGCTCAGATGAATCACTCAGGAGTTGTATGGCTCTACCAACTCACTAACTCAATGTGCTCAGATGAATCACTCAGGAGTTGTATGGCTCTACCAACTCACTAACTCAATGTGCTCAGATGAATCACTCAGGAGTTGTATGGCTCTACCAACTCACTAACTCAATGTGCTCAGATGAATCACTTATACATTCAGGAGCTGTATGGCTCTACTAACTCAATGTGCTCAGATGAATCACTTATACAATCAGGAGTTGTATGGCTCTACTAACTCAATGTGCTCAGATGAATCACTTATACATTCAGGAGCTGTATGGCTCTACTAACTCAATGTGCTCAGATGAATCACTCAGGAGTTGTATGGCTCTACCAACTCACTAACTCAATGTGCTCAGATGAATCACTCAGGAGTTGTATGGCTCTACCAACTCACTAACTCAATGTGCTCAGATGAATCACTCAGGAGTTGTATGGCTCTACCAACTCACTAACTCAATGTGCTCAGATGAATCACTTATACATTCAGGAGCTGTATGGCTCTACTAACTCAATGTGCTCAGATGAATCACTTATACAATCAGGAGTTGTATGGCTCTACGAACTCAATGTGCTCAGATGAATCACTTATACAATCAGGAGCTGTATGGCTCTACTAACTCAATGTGCTCAGATGAATCACTTATACATTCAGGAGCTGTATGGCTCTACTAACTCAATGTGCTCAGATGAATCACTTATACAATCAGGAGCTGTATGGCTCTACTAACTCAATGTGCTCAGATGAATCACTTATACAATCAGGAGTTGTATGGCTCTACTAACTCAATGTGCTCAGATGAATCACTCATACATTCAGGAGCTGTATGGCTCTACTAACTCAATGTGCTCAGATGAATCACTTATACAATCAGGAGCTGTATGGCTCTACTAACTCAATGTGCTCAGATGAATCACTCATACATTCAGGAGCTGTATGGCTCTACTAACTCAATGTGCTCAGATGAATCACTTATACATTCAGGAGCTGTATGGCTCTACTAACTCAATGTGCTCAGATGAATCACTTATACAATCAGGAGTTGTATGGCTCTACTAACTCAATGTGCTCAGATGAATCACTTATACATTCAGGAGCTGTATGGCTCTACTAACTAAATGTGCTCAGATGAATCACTCAGGAGTTGTATGGCTCTACCAACTCACTAACTCAATGTGCTCAGATGAATCACTCAGGAGTTGTATGGCTCTACCAACTCACTAACTCAATGTGCTCAGATGAATCACTCAGGAGTTGTATGGCTCTACCAACTCACTAACTCAATGTGCTCAGATGAATCACTTATACATTCAGGAGCTGTATGGCTCTACTAACTCAATGTGCTCAGATGAATCACTTATACAATCAGGAGTTGTATGGCTCTACGAACTCAATGTGCTCAGATGAATCACTTATACATTCAGGAGCTGTATGGCTCTACTAACTCAATGTGCTCAGATGAATCACTCATACATTCAGGAGCTGTATGGCTCTACTAACTCAATGTGCTCAGATGAATCACTTATACATTCAGGAGCTGTATGGCTCTACTAACTCAATGTGCTCAGATGAATCACTTATACATTCAGGAGCTGTATGGCTCTACTAACTCAATGTGCTCAGATGAATCACTTATACATTCAGGAGCTGTATGGCTCTACTAACTCAATGTGCTCAGATGAATCACTCAGGAGTTGTATGGCTCTACCAACTCACTAACTCAATGTGCTCAGATGAATCACTTATACATTCAGGAGCTGTATGGCTCTACTAACTCAATGTGCTCAGATGAATCACTTATACAATCAGGAGTTGTATGGCTTTACTAACTCAATGTGCTCAGATGAATCACTTATACATTCAGGAGCTGTATGGCTCTACTAACTCAATGTGCTCAGATGAATCACTTATACATTCAGGAGCTGTATGGCTCTACTAACTCAATGTGCTCAGATGAATCACTCAGGAGTTGTATGGCTCTACCAACTCACTAACTCAATGTGCTCAGATGAATCACTCATACATTCAGGAGCTGTATGGCTCTACTAACTCAATGTGCTCAGATGAATCACTTATACATTCAGGAGCTGTATGGCTCTACTAACTCAATGTGCTCAGATGAATCACTCAGGAGTTGTATGGCTCTACCAACTCACTAACTCAATGTGCTCAGATGAATCACTCGGGAGTTGTATGGCTCTACCAACTCACTAACTCAATGTGCTCAGATGAATCACTCAGGAGTTGTATGGCTCTACCAACTCACTAACTCAATGTGCTAAGATGAATCACTTACTGTATACATTCAGGAGCTGTATGGCTCTACTAACTCAATGTGCTCAGATGAATCACTTATACATTCAGGAGCTGTATGGCTCTACTAACTCAATGTGCTCAGATGAATCACTTATACAATCAGGAGCTGTATGGCTCTACTAACTCAATGTGCTCAGATGAATCACTTATACAATCAGGAGTTGTATGGCTCTACTAACTCAATGTGCTCAGATGAATCACTCATACATTCAGGAGCTGTATGGCTCTACTAACTCAATGTGCTCAGATGAATCACTTATACATTCAGGAGCTGTATGGCTCTACTAACTCAATGTGCTCAGATGAATCACTTATACATTCAGGAGCTGTATGGCTCTACTAACTCAATGTGCTCAGATGAATCACTTATACATTCAGGAGCTGTATGGCTCTACTAACTCAATGTGCTCAGATGAATCACTCAGGAGTTGTATGGCTCTACCAACTCACTAACTCAATGTGCTCAGATGAATCACTCAGGAGTTGTATGGCTCTACCAACTCACTAACTCAATGTGCTCAGATGAATCACTCAGGAGTTGTATGGCTCTACCAACTCACTAACTCAATGTGCTCAGATGAATCACTTATACATTCAGGAGCTGTATGGCTCTACTAACTCAATGTGCTCAGATGAATCACTTATACAATCAGGAGTTGTATGGCTCTACGAACTCAATGTGCTCAGATGAATCACTTATACATTCAGGAGCTGTATGGCTCTACTAACTCAATGTGCTCAGATGAATCACTCATACATTCAGGAGCTGTATGGCTCTACTAACTCAATGTGCTCAGATGAATCACTTATACATTCAGGAGCTGTATGGCTCTACTAACTCAATGTGCTCAGATGAATCACTTATACATTCAGGAGCTGTATGGCTCTACTAACTCAATGTGCTCAGATGAATCACTCAGGAGTTGTATGGCTCTACCAACTCACTAACTCAATGTGCTCAGATGAATCACTCATACATTCAGGAGCTGTATGGCTCTACTAACTCAATGTGCTCAGATGAATCACTTATACATTCAGGAGCTGTATGGCTCTACTAACTCAATGTGCTCAGATGAATCACTCAGGAGTTGTATGGCTCTACCAACTCACTAACTCAATGTGCTCAGATGAATCACTCGGGAGTTGTATGGCTCTACCAACTCACTAACTCAATGTGCTCAGATGAATCACTCAGGAGTTGTATGGCTCTACCAACTCACTAACTCAATGTGCTCAGATGAATCACTTACTGTATACATTCAGGAGCTGTATGGCTCTACTAACTCAATGTGCTCAGATGAATCACTTATACATTCAGGAGCTGTATGGCTCTACTAACTCAATGTGCTCAGATGAATCACTTATACAATCAGGAGCTGTATGGCTCTACTAACTCAATGTGCTCAGATGAATCACTTATACAATCAGGAGTTGTATGGCTCTACTAACTCAATGTGCTCAGATGAATCACTCATACATTCAGGAGCTGTATGGCTCTACTAACTCAATGTGCTCAGATGAATCACTTATACATTCAGGAGCTGTATGGCTCTACTAACTCAATGTGCTCAGATGAATCACTTATACATTCAGGAGCTGTATGGCTCTACTAACTCAATGTGCTCAGATGAATCACTTATACATTCAGGAGCTGTATGGCTCTACTAACTCAATGTGCTCAGATGAATCACTTATACATTCAGGAGTTGTATGGCTCTACTAACTCAATGTGCTCAGATGAATCACTCAGGAGTTGTATGGCTCTACCAACTCACTAACTCAATGTGCTCAGATGAATCACTCAGGAGTTGTATGGCTCTACCAACTCACTAACTCAATGTGCTCAGATGAATCACTCAGGAGTTGTATGGCTCTACCAACTCACTAACTCAATGTGCTCAGATGAATCACTTATACATTCAGGAGCTGTATGGCTCTACTAACTCAATGTGCTCAGATGAATCACTCATACATTCAGGAGCTGTATGGCTCTACTAACTCAATGTGCTCAGATGAATCACTTATACATTCAGGAGCTGTATGGCTCTACTAACTCAATGTGCTCAGATGAATCACTTATACATTCAGGAGCTGTATGGCTCTACTAACTCAATGTGCTCAGATGAATCACTCAGGAGTTGTATGGCTCTACCAACTCACTAACTCAATGTGCTCAGATGAATCACTTATACATTCAGGAGCTGTATGGCTCTACTAACTCAATGTGCTCAGATGAATCACTCAGGAGTTGTATGGCTCTACCAACTCACTAACTCAATGTGCTCAGATGAATCACTTATACATTCAGGAGCTGTATGGCTTTACTAACTCAATGTGCTCAGATGAATCACTTATACATTCAGGAGCTGTATGGCTCTACTAACTCAATGTGCTCAGATGAATCACTTATACATTCAGGAGCTGTATGGCTCTACTAACTCAATGTGCTCAGATGAATCACTTATACATTCAGGAGCTGTATGGCTCTACTAACTCAATGTGCTCAGATGAATCACTCATACATTCAGGAGCTGTATGGCTCTACTAACTCAATGTGCTCAGATGAATCACTTATACATTCAGGAGCTGTATGGCTCTACTAACTCAATGTGCTCAGATGAATCACTCAGGAGTTGTATGGCTCTACCAACTCACTAACTCAATGTGCTCAGATGAATCACTCAGGAGTTGTATGGCTCTACCAACTCACTAACTCAATGTGCTCAGATGAATCACTCAGGAGTTGTATGGCTCTACCAACTCACTAACTCAATGTGCTCAGATGAATCACTTACTGTATACATTCAGGAGCTGTATGGCTCTACTAACTCAATGTGCTAAGATGAATCACTCATACATTCAGGAGCTGTATGGCTCTACTAACTCAATGTGCTCAGATGAATCACTTATACAATCAGGAGTTGTATGGCTCTACTAACTCAATGTGCTCAGATGAATCACTCATACATTCAGGAGCTGTATGGCTCTACTAACTAAATGTGCTCAGATGAATCACTCAGGAGTTGTATGGCTCTACCAACTCACTAACTCAATGTGCTCAGATGAATCACTTATACATTCAGGAGCTGTATGGCTCTACTAACTGAATGTGCTCAGATGAATCACTTATACATTCAGGAGCTGTATGGCTCTACTAACTCAATGTGCTCAGATGAATCACTTATACATTCAGGAGCTGTATGGCTCTACTAACTCAATGTGCTCAGATGAATCACTCAGGAGTTGTATGGCTCTACCAACTCACTAACTCAATGTGCTCAGATGAATCACTCAGGAGTTGTATGGCTCTACCAACTCACTAACTCAATGTGCTCAGATGAATCACTCAGGAGTTGTATGGCTCTACCAACTCACTAACTCAATGTGCTCAGATGAATCACTTATACATTCAGGAGCTGTATGGCTCTACTAACTCAATGTGCTCAGATGAATCACTTATACAATCAGGAGTTGTATGGCTCTACCAACTCACTAACTCAATGTGCTCAGATGAATCACTTATACATTCAGGAGCTGTATGGCTCTACTAACTCAATGTGCTCAGATGAATCACTTATACAATCAGGAGTTGTATGGCTCTACTAACTCAATGTGCTCAGATGAATCACTTATACAATCAGGAGTTGTATGGCTCTACTAACTCAATGTGCTCAGATGAATCACTTATACATTCAGGAGCTGTATGGCTCTACTAACTAAATGTGCTCAGATGAATCACTCAGGAGTTGTATGGCTCTACCAACTCACTAACTCAATGTGCTCAGATGAATCACTCAGGAGTTGTATGGCTCTACCAACTCACTAACTCAATGTGCTCAGATGAATCACTCAGGAGTTGTATGGCTCTACCAACTCACTAACTCAATGTGCTCAGATGAATCACTTATACATTCAGGAGCTGTATGGCTCTACTAACTCAATGTGCTCAGATGAATCACTTATACAATCAGGAGTTGTATGGCTCTACGAACTCAATGTGCTCAGATGAATCACTTATACATTCAGGAGCTGTATGGCTCTACTAACTCAATGTGCTCAGATGAATCACTCATACATTCAGGAGCTGTATGGCTCTACTAACTCAATGTGCTCAGATGAATCACTTATACATTCAGGAGCTGTATGGCTCTACTAACTCAATGTGCTCAGATGAATCACTTATACATTCAGGAGCTGTATGGCTCTACTAACTCAATGTGCTCAGATGAATCACTTATACATTCAGGAGCTGTATGGCTCTACTAACTCAATGTGCTCAGATGAATCACTCAGGAGTTGTATGGCTCTACCAACTCACTAACTCAATGTGCTCAGATGAATCACTTATACATTCAGGAGCTGTATGGCTCTACTAACTCAATGTGCTCAGATGAATCACTTATACAATCAGGAGTTGTATGGCTTTACTAACTCAATGTGCTCAGATGAATCACTTATACATTCAGGAGCTGTATGGCTCTACTAACTCAATGTGCTCAGATGAATCACTTATACATTCAGGAGCTGTATGGCTCTACTAACTCAATGTGCTCAGATGAATCACTCAGGAGTTGTATGGCTCTACCAACTCACTAACTCAATGTGCTCAGATGAATCACTCATACATTCAGGAGCTGTATGGCTCTACTAACTCAATGTGCTCAGATGAATCACTTATACATTCAGGAGCTGTATGGCTCTACTAACTCAATGTGCTCAGATGAATCACTCAGGAGTTGTATGGCTCTACCAACTCACTAACTCAATGTGCTCAGATGAATCACTCGGGAGTTGTATGGCTCTACCAACTCACTAACTCAATGTGCTCAGATGAATCACTCAGGAGTTGTATGGCTCTACCAACTCACTAACTCAATGTGCTCAGATGAATCACTTACTGTATACATTCAGGAGCTGTATGGCTCTACTAACTCAATGTGCTCAGATGAATCACTTATACATTCAGGAGCTGTATGGCTCTACTAACTCAATGTGCTCAGATGAATCACTTATACATTCAGGAGCTGTATGGCTCTACTAACTCAATGTGCTCAGATGAATCACTCAGGAGTTGTATGGCTCTACCAACTCACTAACTCAATGTGCTCAGATGAATCACTCAGGAGTTGTATGGCTCTACCAACTCACTAACTCAATGTGCTCAGATGAATCACTCAGGAGTTGTATGGCTCTACCAACTCACTAACTCAATGTGCTCAGATGAATCACTTATACATTCAGGAGCTGTATGGCTCTACTAACTCAATGTGCTCAGATGAATCACTCATACATTCAGGAGCTGTATGGCTCTACTAACTCAATGTGCTCAGATGAATCACTTATACATTCAGGAGCTGTATGGCTCTACTAACTCAATGTGCTCAGATGAATCACTTATACATTCAGGAGCTGTATGGCTCTACTAACTCAATGTGCTCAGATGAATCACTCAGGAGTTGTATGGCTCTACCAACTCACTAACTCAATGTGCTCAGATGAATCACTTATACATTCAGGAGCTGTATGGCTCTACTAACTCAATGTGCTCAGATGAATCACTCAGGAGTTGTATGGCTCTACCAACTCACTAACTCAATGTGCTCAGATGAATCACTTATACATTCAGGAGCTGTATGGCTTTACTAACTCAATGTGCTCAGATGAATCACTTATACATTCAGGAGCTGTATGGCTCTACTAACTCAATGTGCTCAGATGAATCACTTATACATTCAGGAGCTGTATGGCTCTACTAACTCAATGTGCTCAGATGAATCACTTATACATTCAGGAGCTGTATGGCTCTACTAACTCAATGTGCTCAGATGAATCACTCATACATTCAGGAGCTGTATGGCTCTACTAACTCAATGTGCTCAGATGAATCACTTATACATTCAGGAGCTGTATGGCTCTACTAACTCAATGTGCTCAGATGAATCACTCAGGAGTTGTATGGCTCTACCAACTCACTAACTCAATGTGCTCAGATGAATCACTTATACATTCAGGAGCTGTATGGCTCTACTAACTCAATGTGCTCAGATGAATCACTCAGGAGTTGTATGGCTCTACCAACTCACTAACTCAATGTGCTCAGATGAATCACTCAGGAGTTGTATGGCTCTACCAACTCACTAACTCAATGTGCTCAGATGAATCACTCAGGAGTTGTATGGCTCTACCAACTCACTAACTCAATGTGCTCAGATGAATCACTTACTGTATACATTCAGGAGCTGTATGGCTCTACTAACTTAATGTGCTCAGATGAATCACTTATACATTCAGGAGCTGTATGGCTCTACTAACTCAATGTGCTCAAATGAATCACTTATACAATCAGGAGTTGTATGGCTCTACTAACTCAATGTGCTAAGATGAATCACTCATACATTCAGGAGCTGTATGGCTCTACTAACTCAATGTGCTCAGATGAATCACTTATACATTCAGGAGCTGTATGGCTCTACTAACTCAATGTGCTCAGATGAATCACTTATACAATCAGGAGCTGTATGGCTCTACTAACTCAATGTGCTCAGATGAATCACTTATACAATCAGGAGTTGTATGGCTCTACTAACTCAATGTGCTCAGATGAATCACTTATACATTCAGGAGCTGTGTGGCTCTACTAACTCAATGTGCTCAGATGAATCACTTATACATTCAGGAGCTGTATGGCTCTACTAACTAAATGTGCTCAGATGAATCACTCAGGAGTTGTATGGCTCTACCAACTCACTAACTCAATGTGCTCAGATGAATCACTTATACATTCAGGAGCTGTATGGCTCTACTAACTGAATGTGCTCAGATGAATCACTTATACATTCAGGAGCTGTATGGCTCTACTAACTCAATGTGCTCAGATGAATCACTTATACATTCAGGAGCTGTATGGCTCTACTAACTCAATGTGCTCAGATGAATCACTTATACATTCAGGAGCTGTATGGCTCTACTAACTCAATGTGCTCAGATGAATCACTTATACATTCAGGAGCTGTATGGCTCTACTAACTCAATGTGCTCAGATGAATCACTCAGGAGTTGTATGGCTCTACCAACTCACTAACTCAATGTGCTCAGATGAATCACTTATACATTCAGGAGCTGTATGGCTCTACTAACTCAATGTGCTCAGATGAATCACTTATACAATCAGGAGTTGTATGGCTCTACTAACTCAATGTGCTCAGATGAATCACTCATACATTCAGGAGCTGTATGGCTCTACTAACTCAATGTTGTCAGATGAATCAATTATACATTCAGGAGCTGTATGGCTCTACTAACTCAATGTGCTCAGATGAATCACTCAGGAGTTGTATGGCTCTACCAACTCACTAACTCAATGTGCTCAGATGAATCACTTATACATTCAGGAGCTGTATGGCCCTACTAACTCAATGTGCTCAGATGAATCACTTATACAATCAGGAGTTGTATGGCTTTACTAACTCAATGTGCTCAGATGAATCACTTATACATTCAGGAGCTGTATGGCTCTACTAACTCAATGTGCTCAGATGAATCACTTATACATTCAGGAGCTGTATGGCTCTACTAACTCAATGTGCTCAGATGAATCACTCATACATTCAGGAGCTGTATGGCTCTACTAACTCAATGTGCTCAGATGAATCACTTATACATTCAGGAGCTGTATGGCTCTACTAACTCAATGTGCTCAGATGAATCACTCAGGAGTTGTATGGCTCTACCAACTCACTAACTCAATGTGCTCAGATGAATCACTTATACATTCAGGAGCTGTATGGCTCTACTAACTCAATGTGCTCAGATGAATCACTTATACAATCAGGAGTTGTATGGCTCTACTAACTCAATGTGCTCAGATGAATCACTTATACATTCAGGAGCTGTATGGCTCTACTAACTCAATGTGCTCAGATGAATCACTCAGGAGTTGTATGGCTCTACCAACTCACTAACTCAATGTGCTCAGATGAATCACTTATACATTCAGGAGCTGTATGGCTTTACTAACTCAATGTGCTCAGATGAATCACTTATACATTCAGGAGCTGTATGGCTCTACTAACTCAATGTGCTCAGATGAATCACTTATACATTCAGGAGCTGTATGGCTCTACTAACTCAATGTGCTCAGATGAATCACTTATACATTCAGGAGCTGTATGGCTCTACTAACTCAATGTGCTCAGATGAATCACTCATACATTCAGGAGCTGTATGGCTCTACTAACTCATTGTGCTCAGATGAATCACTTATACATTCAGGAGCTGTATGGCTCTACTAACTCAATGTGCTCAGATGAATCACTCATACATTTAGGAGCTGTATGGCTCTACTAACTCAATGTGCTCAGATGAATCACTCAGGAGTTGTATGGCTCTACCAACTCACTAACTCAATGTGCTCAGATGAATCACTCAGGAGTTGTATGGCTCTACCAACTCACTAACTCAATGTGCTCAGATGAATCACTCAGGAGTTGTATGGCTCTACCAACTCACTAACTCAATGTGCTCAGATGAATCACTTACTGTATACATTCAGGAGCTGTATGGCTCTACTAACTCAATGTGCTCAGATGAATCACTTATACATTCAGGAGCTGTATGGCTCTACTAACTCAATGTGCTCAGATGAATCACTTATACATTCAGGAGCTGTATGGCTCTACTAACTCAATGTGCTCAGATGAATCACTCATACATTTAGGAGCTGTATGGCTCTACTAACTCAATGTGCTCAGATGAATCACTCAGGAGTTGTATGGTTCTACCAACTCACTAACTCAATGTGCTCAGATGAATCACTTATACATTCAGGAGCTGTATGGCCCTACTAACTCAATGTGCTCAGATGAATCACTTATACATTCAGGAGCTGTATGGCCCTACTAACTCAATGTGCTCAGATGAATCACTTATACAATCAGGAGTTGTATGGCTTTACTAACTCAATGTGCTCAGATGAATCACTTATACATTCAGGAGCTGTATGGCTCTACTAACTCAATGTGCTCAGATGAATCACTTATACATTCAGGAGCGGTATGGCTCTACTAACTCAATGTGCTCAGATGAATCACTTATACATTCAGGAGCGGTATGGCTCTACTAACTCAATGTGCTCAGATGAATCACTCAGGAGTTGTATGGCTCTACCAACTCACTAACTCAATGTGCTCAGATGAATCACTTATACAATCAGGAGTTGTATGGCTCTACTAACTCAATGTGCTCAGATGAATCACTCATACATTCAGGAGCTGTATGGCTCTACTAACTCAATGTGCTCAGATGAATCACTTATACAATCAGGAGCTGTATGGCTCTACTAACTCAATGTGCTCAGATGAATCACTCATACATTCAGGAGCTGTATGGCTCTACTAACTCAATGTGCTCAGATGAATCACTTATACATTCAGGAGCTGTATGGCTCTACTAACTCAATGTGCTCAGATGAATCACTTATACAATCAGGAGTTGTATGGCTCTACTAACTCAATGTGCTCAGATGAATCACTTATACATTCAGGAGCTGTATGGCTCTACTAACTAAATGTGCTCAGATGAATCACTCAGGAGTTGTATGGCTCTACCAACTCACTAACTCAATGTGCTCAGATGAATCACTTATACATTCAGGAGCTGTATGGCTCTACTAACTGAATGTGCTCAGATGAATCACTTATACATTCAGGAGCTGTATGGCTCTACTAACTCAATGTGCTCAGATGAATCACTTATACATTCAGGAGCTGTATGGCTCTACTAACTCAATGTGGTCAGATGAATCACTCAGGAGTTGTATGGCTCTACCAACTCACTAACTCAATGTGCTCAGATGAATCACTCAGGAGTTGTATGGCTCTACCAACTCACTAACTCAATGTGCTCAGATGAATCACTTATACATTCAGGAGCTGTATGGCTCTACTAACTCAATGTGCTCAGATGAATCACTTATACAATCAGGAGTTGTATGGCTCTACGAACTCAATGTGCTCAGATGAATCACTTATACATTCAGGAGCTGTATGGCTCTACTAACTCAATGTGCTCAGATGAATCACTTATACAATCAGGAGCTGTATGGCTCTACTAACTCAATGTGCTCAGATGAATCACTTATACAATCAGGAGCTGTATGGCTCTACTAACTCAATGTGCTCAGATGAATCACTTATACAATCAGGAGCTGTATGGCTCTACTAACTCAATGTGCTCAGATGAATCACTCATACATTCAGGAGCTGTATGGCTCTACTAACTCAATGTGCTCAGATGAATCACTTATACATTCAGGAGCTGTATGGCTCTACTAACTCAATGTGCTCAGATGAATCACTTATACAATCAGGAGTTGTATGGCTCTACTAACTCAATGTGCTCAGATAAATCACTTATACATTCAGGAGCTGTATGGCTCTACTAACTAAATGTGCTCAGATGAATCACTCAGGAGTTGTATGGCTCTACCAACTCACTAACTCAATGTGCTCAGATGAATCACTTATACATTCAGGAGCTGTATGGCTCTACTAACTCAATGTGCTCAGATGAATCACTTATACAATCAGGAGTTGTATGGCTTTACTAACTCAATGTGCTCAGATGAATCACTTATACATTCAGGAGCTGTATGGCTCTACTAACTCAATGTGCTCAGATGAATCACTTATACATTTAGGAGCGGTATGGCTCTACTAACTCAATGTGCTCAGATGAATCACTTATACATTCAGGTGCTGTATGGCTCTACTAACTCAATGTGCTCAGATGAATCACTCAGGAGTTGTATGGCTCTACCAACTCACTAACTCAATGTGCTCAGATGAATCACTTATACAATCAGGAGTTGTATGGCTCTACTAACTCAATGTGCTCAGATGAATCACTTATACAATCAGGAGCTGTATGGCTCTACTAACTCAATGTGCTCAGATGAATCACGCAGGAGTTGTATGGCTCTACCAACTCACTAACTCAATGTGCTCAGATGAATCACTTATACATTCAGGAGCTGTATGGCTCTACTAACTGAATGTGCTCAGATGAATCACTTATACATTCAGGAGCTGTATGGCTCTACTAACTCAATGTGCTCAGATGAATCACTTATACATTCAGGAGCTGTATGGCTCTACTAACTCAATGTGCTCAGATGAATCACTCAGGAGTTGTATGGCTCTACCAACTCACTAACTCAATGTGCTCAGATGAATCACTCAGGAGTTGTATGGCTCTACCAACTCACTAACTCAATGTGCTCAGATGAATCACTTATACATTCAGGAGCTGTATGGCTCTACTAACTCAATGTGCTCAGATGAATCACTTATACAATCAGGAGTTGTATGGCTCTACTAACTCAATGTGCTCAGATGAATCACTTATACATTCAGGAGCTGTATGGCTCTACTAACTCAATGTGCTCAGATGAATCACTCAGGAGTTGTATGGCTCTACCAACTCACTAACTCAATGTGCTCAGATGAATCACTTATACATTCAGGAGCTGTATGGCTTTACTAACTCAATGTGCTCAGATGAATCACTTATACATTCAGGAGCTGTATGGCTCTACTAACTCAATGTGCTCAGATGAATCACTTATACATTCAGGAGCTGTATGGCTCTACTAACTCAATGTGCTCAGATGAATCACTTATACATTCAGGAGCTGTATGGCTCTACTAACTCAATGTGCTCAGATGAATCACTCATACATTCAGGAGCTGTATGGCTCTACTAACTCATTGTGCTCAGATGAATCACTTATACATTCAGGAGCTGTATGGCTCTACTAACTCAATGTGCTCAGATGAATCACTCATACATTTAGGAGCTGTATGGCTCTACTAACTCAATGTGCTCAGATGAATCACTCAGGAGTTGTATGGCTCTACCAACTCACTAACTCAATGTGCTCAGATGAATCACTCAGGAGTTGTATGGCTCTACCAACTCACTAACTCAATGTGCTCAGATGAATCACTCAGGAGTTGTATGGCTCTACCAACTCACTAACTCAATGTGCTCAGATGAATCACTTACTGTATACATTCAGGAGCTGTATGGCTCTACTAACTCAATGTGCTCAGATGAATCACTTATACATTCAGGAGCTGTATGGCTCTACTAACTCAATGTGCTCAGATGAATCACTTATACATTCAGGAGCTGTATGGCTCTACTAACTCAATGTGCTCAGATGAATCACTCATACATTTAGGAGCTGTATGGCTCTACTAACTCAATGTGCTCAGATGAATCACTCAGGAGTTGTATGGTTCTACCAACTCACTAACTCAATGTGCTCAGATGAATCACTTATACATTCAGGAGCTGTATGGCCCTACTAACTCAATGTGCTCAGATGAATCACTTATACAATCAGGAGTTGTATGGCTTTACTAACTCAATGTGCTCAGATGAATCACTTATACATTCAGGAGCTGTATGGCTCTACTAACTCAATGTGCTCAGATGAATCACTTATACATTCAGGAGCGGTATGGCTCTACTAACTCAATGTGCTCAGATGAATCACTTATACATTCAGGTACTGTATGGCTCTACTAACTCAATGTGCTCAGATGAATCACTCAGGAGTTGTATGGCTCTACCAACTCACTAACTCAATGTGCTCAGATGAATCACTTATACAATCAGGAGTTGTATGGCTCTACTAACTCAATGTGCTCAGATGAATCACTCATACATTCAGGAGCTGTATGGCTCTACTAACTCAATGTGCTCAGATGAATCACTTATACAATCAGGAGCTGTATGGCTCTACTAACTCAATGTGCTCAGATGAATCACTCATACATTCAGGAGCTGTATGGCTCTACTAACTCAATGTGCTCAGATGAATCACTTATACATTCAGGAGCTGTATGGCTCTACTAACTCAATGTGCTCAGATGAATCACTTATACATTCAGGAGCTGTATGGCTCTACTAACTAAATGTGCTCAGATGAATCACTCAGGAGTTGTATGGCTCTACCAACTCACTAACTCAATGTGCTCAGATGAATCACTTATACATTCAGGAGCTGTATGGCTCTACTAACTGAATGTGCTCAGATGAATCACTTATACATTCAGGAGCTGTATGGCTCTACTAACTCAATGTGCTCAGATGAATCACTTATACATTCAGGAGCTGTATGGCTCTACTAACTCAATGTGCTCAGATGAATCACTCAGGAGTTGTATGGCTCTACCAACTCACTAACTCAATGTGCTCAGATGAATCACTCAGGAGTTGTATGGCTCTACCAACTCACTAACTCAATGTGCTCAGATGAATCACTTATACATTCAGGAGCTGTATGGCTCTACTAACTCAATGTGCTCAGATGAATCACTTATACATTCAGGAGCTGTATGGCTCTACTAACTCAATGTGCTCAGATGAATCACTTATACAATCAGGAGCTGTATGGCTCTACTAACTCAATGTGCTCAGATGAATCACTTATACAATCAGGAGCTGTATGGCTCTACTAACTCAATGTGCTCAGATGAATCACTTATACAATCAGGAGCTGTATGGCTCTACTAACTCAATGTGCTCAGATGAATCACTCATACATTCAGGAGCTGTATGGCTCTACTAACTCAATGTGCTCAGATGAATCACTTATACATTCAGGAGCTGTATGGCTCTACTAACTCAATGTGCTCAGATGAATCACTTATACAATCAGGAGTTGTATGGCTCTACTAACTCAATGTGCTCAGATAAATCACTTATACATTCAGGAGCTGTATGGCTCTACTAACTAAATGTGCTCAGATGAATCACTCAGGAGTTGTATGGCTCTACCAACTCACTAACTCAATGTGCTCAGATGAATCACTTATACATTCAGGAGCTGTATGGCTCTACTAACTGAATGTGCTCAGATGAATCACTTATACATTCAGGAGCTGTATGGCTCTACTAACTCAATGTGCTCAGATGAATCACTTATACATTCAGGAGCTGTATGGCTCTACTAACTCAATGTGCTCAGATGAATCACTTATACATTCAGGAGCTGTATGGCTCTACTAACTCAATGTGCTCAGATGAATCACTCAGGAGTTGTATGGCTCTACCAACTCACTAACTCAATGTGCTCAGATGAATCACTCAGGAGTTGTATGGCTCTACCAACTCACTAACTCAATGTGCTCAGATGAATCACTCAGGAGTTGTATGGCTCTACCAACTCACTAACTCAATGTGCTCAGATGAATCACTTATACATTCAGGAGCTGTATGGCTCTACTAACTCAATGTGCTCAGATGAATCACTTATACAATCAGGAGTTGTATGGCTTTACTAACTCAATGTGCTCAGATGAATCACTTATACATTCAGGAGCTGTATGGCTCTACTAACTCAATGTGCTCAGATGAATCACTTATACATTTAGGAGCGGTATGGCTCTACTAACTCAATGTGCTCAGATGAATCACTTATACATTCAGGTGCTGTATGGCTCTACTAACTCAATGTGCTCAGATGAATCACTCAGGAGTTGTATGGCTCTACCAACTCACTAACTCAATGTGCTCAGATGAATCACTTATACAATCAGGAGTTGTATGGCTCTACTAACTCAATGTGCTCAGATGAATCACTCATACATTCAGGAGCTGTATGGCTCTACTAACTCAATGTGCTCAGATGAATCACTTATACAATCAGGAGCTGTATGGCTCTACTAACTCAATGTGCTCAGATGAATCACTCATACATTCAGGAGCTGTATGGCTCTACTAACTCAATGTGCTCAGATGAATCACTTATACAATCAGGAGTTGTATGGCTCTACTAACTCAATGTGCTCAGATGAATCACTTATACATTCAGGAGCTGTATGGCTCTACTAACTAAATGTGCTCAGATGAATCACTCAGGAGTTGTATGGCTCTACCAACTCACTAACTCAATGTGCTCAGATGAATCACTTATACATTCAGGAGCTGTATGGCTCTACTAACTGAATGTGCTCAGATGAATCACTTATACATTCAGGAGCTGTATGGCTCTACTAACTCAATGTGCTCAGATGAATCACTTATACATTCAGGAGCTGTATGGCTCTACTAACTCAATGTGCTCAGATGAATCACTCAGGAGTTGTATGGCTCTACCAACTCACTAACTCAATGTGCTCAGATGAATCACTCAGGAGTTGTATGGCTCTACCAACTCACTAACTCAATGTGCTCAGATGAATCACTCAGGAGTTGTATGGCTCTACCAACTCACTAACTCAATGTGCTCAGATGAATCACTTATACATTCAGGAGCTGTATGGCTCTACTAACTCAATGTGCTCAGATGAATCACTTATACAATCAGGAGTTGTATGGCTCTACGAACTCAATGTGCTCAGATGAATCACTTATACAATCAGGAGCTGTATGGCTCTACTAACTCAATGTGCTCAGATGAATCACTTATACAATCAGGAGCTGTATGGCTCTACTAACTCAATGTGCTCAGATGAATCACTCATACATTCAGGAGCTGTATGGCTCTACTAACTCAATGTGCTCAGATGAATCACTTATACATTCAGGAGCTGTATGGCTCTACTAACTCAATGTGCTCAGATGAATCACTTATACAATCAGGAGTTGTATGGCTCTACTAACTCAATGTGCTCAGATGAATCACTTATACATTCAGGAGCTGTATGGCTCTACTAACTAAATGTGCTCAGATGAATCACTCAGGAGTTGTATGGCTCTACCAACTCACTAACTCAATGTGCTCAGATGAATCACTCAGGAGTTGTATGGCTCTACCAACTCACTAACTCAATGTGCTCAGATGAATCACTTATACATTCAGGAGCTGTATGGCTCTACTAACTCAATGTGCTCAGATGAATCACTTATACAATCAGGAGTTGTATGGCTCTACGAACTCAATGTGCTCAGATGAATCACTTATACATTCAGGAGCTGTATGGCTCTACTAACTCAATGTGCTCAGATGAATCACTCATACATTCAGGAGCTGTATGGCTCTACTAACTCAATGTGCTCAGATGAATCACTTATACATTCAGGAGCTGTATGGCTCTACTAACTCAATGTGCTCAGATGAATCACTTATACATTCAGGAGCTGTATGGCTCTACTAACTCAATGTGCTCAGATGAATCACTTATACATTCAGGAGCTGTATGGCTCTACTAACTCAATGTGCTCAGATGAATCACTCAGGAGTTGTATGGCTCTACCAACTCACTAACTCAATGTGCTCAGATGAATCACTTATACATTCAGGAGCTGTATGGCTCTACTAACTCAATGTGCTCAGATGAATCACTTATACAATCAGGAGTTGTATGGCTTTACTAACTCAATGTGCTCAGATGAATCACTTATACATTCAGGAGCTGTATGGCTCTACTAACTCAATGTGCTCAGATGAATCACTTATACATTCAGGAGCTGTATGGCTCTACTAACTCAATGTGCTCAGATGAATCACTCAGGAGTTGTATGGCTCTACCAACTCACTAACTCAATGTGCTCAGATGAATCACTCATACATTCAGGAGCTGTATGGCTCTACTAACTCAATGTGCTCAGATGAATCACTTATACATTCAGGAGCTGTATGGCTCTACTAACTCAATGTGCTCAGATGAATCACTCAGGAGTTGTATGGCTCTACCAACTCACTAACTCAATGTGCTCAGATGAATCACTCGGGAGTTGTATGGCTCTACCAACTCACTAACTCAATGTGCTCAGATGAATCACTCAGGAGTTGTATGGCTCTACCAACTCACTAACTCAATGTGCTAAGATGAATCACTTACTGTATACATTCAGGAGCTGTATGGCTCTACTAACTCAATGTGCTCAGATGAATCACTTATACATTCAGGAGCTGTATGGCTCTACTAACTCAATGTGCTCAGATGAATCACTTATACAATCAGGAGCTGTATGGCTCTACTAACTCAATGTGCTCAGATGAATCACTTATACAATCAGGAGTTGTATGGCTCTACTAACTCAATGTGCTCAGATGAATCACTCATACATTCAGGAGCTGTATGGCTCTACTAACTCAATGTGCTCAGATGAATCACTTATACATTCAGGAGCTGTATGGCTCTACTAACTCAATGTGCTCAGATGAATCACTTATACATTCAGGAGCTGTATGGCTCTACTAACTCAATGTGCTCAGATGAATCACTTATACATTCAGGAGCTGTATGGCTCTACTAACTCAATGTGCTCAGATGAATCACTCAGGAGTTGTATGGCTCTACCAACTCACTAACTCAATGTGCTCAGATGAATCACTCAGGAGTTGTATGGCTCTACCAACTCACTAACTCAATGTGCTCAGATGAATCACTTATACATTCAGGAGCTGTATGGCTCTACTAACTCAATGTGCTCAGATGAATCACTTATACAATCAGGAGTTGTATGGCTCTACGAACTCAATGTGCTCAGATGAATCACTTATACATTCAGGAGCTGTATGGCTCTACTAACTCAATGTGCTCAGATGAATCACTCATACATTCAGGAGCTGTATGGCTCTACTAACTCAATGTGCTCAGATGAATCACTTATACATTCAGGAACTGTATGGCTCTACTAACTCAATGTGCTCAGATGAATCACTTATACATTCAGGAGCTGTATGGCTCTACTAACTCAATGTGCTCAGATGAATCACTTATACATTCAGGAGCTGTATGGCTCTACTAACTCAATGTGCTCAGATGAATCACTCAGGAGTTGTATGGCTCTACCAACTCACTAACTCAATGTGCTCAGATGAATCACTTATACATTCAGGAGCTGTATGGCTCTACTAACTCAATGTGCTCAGATGAATCACTTATACAATCAGGAGTTGTATGGCTTTACTAACTCAATGTGCTCAGATGAATCACTTATACATTCAGGAGCTGTATGGCTCTACTAACTCAATGTGCTCAGATGAATCACTTATACATTCAGGAGCTGTATGGCTCTACTAACTCAATGTGCTCAGATGAATCACTCAGGAGTTGTATGGCTCTACCAACTCACTAACTCAATGTGCTCAGATGAATCACTCATACATTCAGGAGCTGTATGGCTCTACTAACTCAATGTGCTCAGATGAATCACTTATACATTCAGGAGCTGTATGGCTCTACTAACTCAATGTGCTCAGATGAATCACTCAGGAGTTGTATGGCTCTACCAACTCACTAACTCAATGTGCTCAGATGAATCACTCGGGAGTTGTATGGCTCTACCAACTCACTAACTCAATGTGCTCAGATGAATCACTCAGGAGTTGTATGGCTCTACCAACTCACTAACTCAATGTGCTCAGATGAATCACTTACTGTATACATTCAGGAGCTGTATGGCTCTACTAACTCAATGTGCTCAGATGAATCACTTATACATTCAGGAGCTGTATGGCTCTACTAACTCAATGTGCTCAGATGAATCACTTATACAATCAGGAGCTGTATGGCTCTACTAACTCAATGTGCTCAGATGAATCACTTATACAATCAGGAGTTGTATGGCTCTACTAACTCAATGTGCTCAGATGAATCACTCATACATTCAGGAGCTGTATGGCTCTACTAACTCAATGTGCTCAGATGAATCACTTATACATTCAGGAGCTGTATGGCTCTACTAACTCAATGTGCTCAGATGAATCACTTATACATTCAGGAGCTGTATGGCTCTACTAACTCAATGTGCTCAGATGAATCACTTATACATTCAGGAGCTGTATGGCTCTACTAACTCAATGTGCTCAGATGAATCACTCAGGAGTTGTATGGCTCTACCAACTCACTAACTCAATGTGCTCAGATGAATCACTCAGGAGTTGTATGGCTCTACCAACTCACTAACTCAATGTGCTCAGATGAATCACTCAGGAGTTGTATGGCTCTACCAACTCACTAACTCAATGTGCTCAGATGAATCACTTATACATTCAGGAGCTGTATGGCTCTACTAACTCAATGTGCTCAGATGAATCACTCATACATTCAGGAGCTGTATGGCTCTACTAACTCAATGTGCTCAGATGAATCACTTATACATTCAGGAGCTGTATGGCTCTACTAACTCAATGTGCTCAGATGAATCACTTATACATTCAGGAGCTGTATGGCTCTACTAACTCAATGTGCTCAGATGAATCACTCAGGAGTTGTATGGCTCTACCAACTCACTAACTCAATGTGCTCAGATGAATCACTTATACATTCAGGAGCTGTATGGCTCTACTAACTCAATGTGCTCAGATGAATCACTCAGGAGTTGTATGGCTCTACCAACTCACTAACTCAATGTGCTCAGATGAATCACTTATACATTCAGGAGCTGTATGGCTTTACTAACTCAATGTGCTCAGATGAATCACTTATACATTCAGGAGCTGTATGGCTCTACTAACTCAATGTGCTCAGATGAATCACTTATACATTCAGGAGCTGTATGGCTCTACTAACTCAATGTGCTCAGATGAATCACTTATACATTCAGGAGCTGTATGGCTCTACTAACTCAATGTGCTCAGATGAATCACTCATACATTCAGGAGCTGTATGGCTCTACTAACTCAATGTGCTCAGATGAATCACTTATACATTCAGGAGCTGTATGGCTCTACTAACTCAATGTGCTCAGATGAATCACTCAGGAGTTGTATGGCTCTACCAACTCACTAACTCAATGTGCTCAGATGAATCACTCAGGAGTTGTATGGCTCTACCAACTCACTAACTCAATGTGCTCAGATGAATCACTCAGGAGTTGTATGGCTCTACCAACTCACTAACTCAATGTGCTCAGATGAATCACTTACTGTATACATTCAGGAGCTGTATGGCTCTACTAACTCAATGTGCTAAGATGAATCACTCATACATTCAGGAGCTGTATGGCTCTACTAACTCAATGTGCTCAGATGAATCACTTATACAATCAGGAGTTGTATGGCTCTACTAACTCAATGTGCTCAGATGAATCACTCATACATTCAGGAGCTGTATGGCTCTACTAACTAAATGTGCTCAGATGAATCACTCAGGAGTTGTATGGCTCTACCAACTCACTAACTAAATGTGCTCAGATGAATCACTCAGGAGTTGTATGGCTCTACCAACTCACTAACTCAATGTGCTCAGATGAATCACTTATACATTCAGGAGCTGTATGGCTCTACTAACTGAATGTGCTCAGATGAATCACTTATACATTCAGGAGCTGTATGGCTCTACTAACTCAATGTGCTCAGATGAATCACTTATACATTCAGGAGCTGTATGGCTCTACTAACTCAATGTGCTCAGATGAATCACTCAGGAGTTGTATGGCTCTACCAACTCACTAACTCAATGTGCTCAGATGAATCACTCAGGAGTTGTATGGCTCTACCAACTCACTAACTCAATGTGCTCAGATGAATCACTCAGGAGTTGTATGGCTCTACCAACTCACTAACTCAATGTGCTCAGATGAATCACTTATACATTCAGGAGCTGTATGGCTCTACTAACTCAATGTGCTCAGATGAATCACTTATACAATCAGGAGTTGTATGGCTCTACCAACTCACTAACTCAATGTGCTCAGATGAATCACTTATACATTCAGGAGCTGTATGGCTCTACTAACTCAATGTGCTCAGATGAATCACTTATACAATCAGGAGTTGTATGGCTCTACTAACTCAATGTGCTCAGATGAATCACTTATACAATCAGGAGTTGTATGGCTCTACTAACTCAATGTGCTCAGATGAATCACTTATACATTCAGGAGCTGTATGGCTCTACTAACTAAATGTGCTCAGATGAATCACTCAGGAGTTGTATGGCTCTACCAACTCACTAACTCAATGTGCTCAGATGAATCACTCAGGAGTTGTATGGCTCTACCAACTCACTAACTCAATGTGCTCAGATGAATCACTCAGGAGTTGTATGGCTCTACCAACTCACTAACTCAATGTGCTCAGATGAATCACTTATACATTCAGGAGCTGTATGGCTCTACTAACTCAATGTGCTCAGATGAATCACTTATACAATCAGGAGTTGTATGGCTCTACGAACTCAATGTGCTCAGATGAATCACTTATACATTCAGGAGCTGTATGGCTCTACTAACTCAATGTGCTCAGATGAATCACTCATACATTCAGGAGCTGTATGGCTCTACTAACTCAATGTGCTCAGATGAATCACTTATACATTCAGGAGCTGTATGGCTCTACTAACTCAATGTGCTCAGATGAATCACTTATACATTCAGGAGCTGTATGGCTCTACTAACTCAATGTGCTCAGATGAATCACTTATACATTCAGGAGCTGTATGGCTCTACTAACTCAATGTGCTCAGATGAATCACTCAGGAGTTGTATGGCTCTACCAACTCACTAACTCAATGTGCTCAGATGAATCACTTATACATTCAGGAGCTGTATGGCTCTACTAACTCAATGTGCTCAGATGAATCACTTATACAATCAGGAGTTGTATGGCTTTACTAACTCAATGTGCTCAGATGAATCACTTATACATTCAGGAGCTGTATGGCTCTACTAACTCAATGTGCTCAGATGAATCACTTATACATTCAGGAGCTGTATGGCTCTACTAACTCAATGTGCTCAGATGAATCACTCAGGAGTTGTATGGCTCTACCAACTCACTAACTCAATGTGCTCAGATGAATCACTCGGGAGTTGTATGGCTCTACCAACTCAC
This sequence comes from Rana muscosa, assembly GCA_029206835.1. Lineage (NCBI taxonomy): Eukaryota > Metazoa > Chordata > Amphibia > Anura > Ranidae > Rana > Rana muscosa. Next base: position 2,485,029 of record JARGYO010000019.1, read on the forward strand.
TAACTCAATGTGCTCAGATGAATCACTCATACATTCAGGAGCTGTATGGCTCTACTAACTCAATGTGCTCAGATGAATCACTTATACATTCAGGAGCTGTATGGCTCTACTAACTCAATGTGCTCAGATGAATCACTCAGGAGTTGTATGGCTCTACCAACTCACTAACTCAATGTGCTCAGATGAATCACTCGGGAGTTGTATGGCTCTACCAACTCACTAACTCAATGTGCTCAGATGAATCACTCAGGAGTTGTATGGCTCTACCAACTCACTAACTCAATGTGCTCAGATGAATCACTTATACATTCAGGAGCTGTATGGCTCTACTAACTCAATGTGCTCAGATGAATCACTTATACAATCAGGAGCTGTATGGCTCTACTAACTCAATGTGCTCAGATGAATCACTTATACAATCAGGAGTTGTATGGCTCTACTAACTCAATGTGCTCAGATGAATCACTCATACATTCAGGAGCTGTATGGCTCTACTAACTCAATGTGCTCAGATGAATCACTTATACAATCAGGAGTTGTATGGCTCTACTAACTCAATGTGCTCAGATGAATCACTTATACATTCAGGAGCTGTATGGCTCTACTAACTCAATGTGCTCAGATGAATCACTTATACATTCAGGAGCTGTATGGCTCTACTAACTCAATGTGCTCAGATGAATCACTTATACATTCAGGAGCTGTATGGCTCTACTAACTCAATGTGCTCAGATGAATCACTCAGGAGTTGTATGGCTCTACCAACTCACTAACTCAATGTGCTCAGATGAATCACTCAGGAGTTGTATGGCTCTACCAACTCACTAACTCAATGTGCTCAGATGAATCACTCAGGAGTTGTATGGCTCTACCAACTCACTAACTCAATGTGCTCAGATGAATCACTTATACATTCAGGAGCTGTATGGCTCTACTAACTCAATGTGCTCAGATGAATCACTCATACATTCAGGAGCTGTATGGCTCTACTAACTCAATGTGCTCAGATGAATCACTTATACATTCAGGAGCTGTATGGCTCTACTAACTCAATGTGCTCAGATGAATCACTTATACATTCAGGAGCTGTATGGCTCTACTAACTCAATGTGCTCAGATGAATCACTCAGGAGCTGTATGGCTCTACCAACTCACTAACTCAATGTGCTCAGATGAATCACTTATACATTCAGGAGCTGTATGGCTCTACTAACTCAATGTGCTCAGATGAATCACTCAGGAGTTGTATGGCTCTACCAACTCACTAACTCAATGTGCTCAGATGAATCACTTATACATTCAGGAGCTGTATGGCTTTACTAACTCAATGTGCTCAGATGAATCACTTATACATTCAGGAGCTGTATGGCTCTACTAACTCAATGTGCTCAGATGAATCACTTATACATTCAGGAGCTGTATGGCTCTACTAACTCAATGTGCTCAGATGAATCACTTATACATTCAGGAGCTGTATGGCTCTACTAACTCAATGTGCTCAGATGAATCACTCATACATTCAGGAGCTGTATGGCTCTACTAACTCAATGTGCTCAGATGAATCACTTATACATTCAGGAGCTGTATGGCTCTACTAACTCAATGTGCTCAGATGAATCACTCAGGAGTTGTATGGCTCTACCAACTCACTAACTCAATGTGCTCAGATGAATCACTTATACATTCAGGAGCTGTATGGCTCTACTAACTCAATGTGCTCAGATGAATCACTCAGGAGTTGTATGGCTCTACCAACTCACTAACTCAATGTGCTCAGATGAATCACTTATACATTCAGGAGCTGTATGGCTCTACTAACTCAATGTGCTCAGATGAATCACTCAGGAGTTGTATGGCTCTACCAACTCACTAACTCAATGTGCTCAGATGAATCACTCAGGAGTTGTATGGCTCTACCAACTCACTAACTCAATGTGCTCAGATGAATCACTCAGGAGTTGTATGGCTCTACCAACTCACTAACTCAATGTGCTCAGATGAATCACTTACTGTATACATTCAGGAGCTGTATGGCTCTACTAACTTAATGTGCTCAGATGAATCACTTATACATTCAGGAGCTGTATGGCTCTACTAACTCAATGTGCTCAAATGAATCACTTATACAATCAGGAGTTGTATGGCTCTACTAACTCAATGTGCTAAGATGAATCACTCATACATTCAGGAGCTGTATGGCTCTACTAACTCAATGTGCTCAGATGAATCACTTATACATTCAGGAGCTGTATGGCTCTACTAACTCAATGTGCTCAGATGAATCACTTATACAATCAGGAGCTGTATGGCTCTACTAACTCAATGTGCTCAGATGAATCACTTATACAATCAGGAGTTGTATGGCTCTACTAACTCAATGTGCTCAGATGAATCACTTATACATTCAGGAGCTGTGTGGCTCTACTAACTCAATGTGCTCAGATGAATCACTTATACAATCAGGAGTTGTATGGCTCTACTAACTCAATGTGCTCAGATGAATCACTTATACATTCAGGAGCTGTATGGCTCTACTAACTAAATGTGCTCAGATGAATCACTCAGGAGTTGTATGGCTCTACCAACTCACTAACTCAATGTGCTCAGATGAATCACTTATACATTCAGGAGCTGTATGGCTCTACTAACTGAATGTGCTCAGATGAATCACTTATACATTCAGGAGCTGTATGGCTCTACTAACTCAATGTGCTCAGATGAATCACTTATACATTCAGGAGCTGTATGGCTCTACTAACTCAATGTGCTCAGATGAATCACTCAGGAGTTGTATGGCTCTACCAACTCACTAACTCAATGTGCTCAGATGAATCACTTATACATTTAGGAGCTGTATGGCTCTACTAACTCAATGTGCTCAGATGAATCACTCATACATTCAGGAGCTGTATGGCTCTACTAACTCAATGTGCTCAGATGAATCACTTATACATTCAGGAGCTGTATGGCTCTACTAACTCAATGTGCTCAGATGAATCACTTATACATTCAGGAGCTGTATGGCTCTACTAACTCAATGTGCTCAGATGAATCACTTATACATTCAGGAGCTGTATGGCTCTACTAACTCAATGTGCTCAGATGAATCACTCAGGAGTTGTATGGCTCTACCAACTCACTAACTCAATGTGCTCAGATGAATCACTTATACATTCAGGAGCTGTATGGCTCTACTAACTCAATGTGCTCAGATGAATCACTTATACAATCAGGAGCTGTATGGCTCTACTAACTCAATGTGCTCAGATGAATCACTTATACATTCAGGAGCTGTATGGCTCTACTAACTCAATGTGCTCAGATGAATCACTCATACATTTAGGAGCTGTATGGCTCTACTAACTCAATGTGCTCAGATGAATCACTCAGGAGTTGTATGGCTCTACCAACTCACTAACTCAATGTGCTCAGATGAATCACTCAGGAGTTGTATGGCTCTACCAACTCACTAACTCAATGTGCTCAGATGAATCACTCAGGAGTTGTATGGCTCTACCAACTCACTAACTCAATGTGCTCAGATGAATCACTTACTGTATACATTCAGGAGCTGTATGGCTCTACTAACTCAATGTGCTCAGATGAATCACTTATACATTCAGGAGCTGTATGGCTCTACTAACTCAATGTGCTCAGATGAATCACTTATACATTCAGGAGCTGTATGGCTCTACTAACTCAATGTGCTCAGATGAATCACTCATACATTTAGGAGCTGTATGGCTCTACTAACTCAATGTGCTCAGATGAATCACTCAGGAGTTGTATGGTTCTACCAACTCACTAACTCAATGTGCTCAGATGAATCACTTATACATTCAGGAGCTGTATGGCCCTACTAACTCAATGTGCTCAGATGAATCACTTATACAATCAGGAGTTGTATGGCTTTACTAACTCAATGTGCTCAGATGAATCACTTATACATTCAGGAGCTGTATGGCTCTACTAACTCAATGTGCTCAGATGAATCACTTATACATTCAGGAGCGGTATGGCTCTACTAACTCAATGTGCTCAGATGAATCACTTATACATTCAGGTACTGTATGGCTCTACTAACTCAATGTGCTCAGATGAATCACTCAGGAGTTGTATGGCTCTACCAACTCACTAACTCAATGTGCTCAGATGAATCACTTATACAATCAGGAGTTGTATGGCTCTACTAACTCAATGTGCTCAGATGAATCACTCATACATTCAGGAGCTGTATGGCTCTACTAACTCAATGTGCTCAGATGAATCACTTATACAATCAGGAGCTGTATGGCTCTACTAACTCAATGTGCTCAGATGAATCACTCATACATTCAGGAGCTGTATGGCTCTACTAACTCAATGTGCTCAGATGAATCACTTATACATTCAGGAGCTGTATGGCTCTACTAACTCAATGTGCTCAGATGAATCACTTATACAATCAGGAGTTGTATGGCTCTACTAACTCAATGTGCTCAGATGAATCACTTATACATTCAGGAGCTGTATGGCTCTACTAACTAAATGTGCTCAGATGAATCACTCAGGAGTTGTATGGCTCTACCAACTCACTAACTCAATGTGCTCAGATGAATCACTTATACATTCAGGAGCTGTATGGCTCTACTAACTGAATGTGCTCAGATGAATCACTTATACATTCAGGAGCTGTATGGCTCTACTAACTCAATGTGCTCAGATGAATCACTTATACATTCAGGAGCTGTATGGCTCTACTAACTCAATGTGCTCAGATGAATCACTCAGGAGTTGTATGGCTCTACCAACTCACTAACTCAATGTGCTCAGATGAATCACTCAGGAGTTGTATGGCTCTACCAACTCACTAACTCAATGTGCTCAGATGAATCACTTATACATTCAGGAGCTGTATGGCTCTACTAACTCAATGTGCTCAGATGAATCACTTATACAATCAGGAGTTGTATGGCTCTACGAACTCAATGTGCTCAGATGAATCACTTATACATTCAGGAGCTGTATGGCTCTACTAACTCAATGTGCTCAGATGAATCACTTATACAATCAGGAGCTGTATGGCTCTACTAACTCAATGTGCTCAGATGAATCACTTATACAATCAGGAGCTGTATGGCTCTACTAACTCAATGTGCTCAGATGAATCACTTATACAATCAGGAGCTGTATGGCTCTACTAACTCAATGTGCTCAGATGAATCACTCATACATTCAGGAGCTGTATGGCTCTACTAACTCAATGTGCTCAGATGAATCACTTATACAATCAGGAGCTGTATGGCTCTACTAACTCAATGTGCTCAGATGAATCACTCATACATTCAGGAGCTGTATGGCTCTACTAACTCAATGTGCTCAGATGAATCACTTATACATTCAGGAGCTGTATGGCTCTACTAACTCAATGTGCTCAGATGAATCACTTATACAATCAGGAGTTGTATGGCTCTACTAACTCAATGTGCTCAGATAAATCACTTATACATTCAGGAGCTGTATGGCTCTACTAACTAAATGTGCTCAGATGAATCACTCAGGAGTTGTATGGCTCTACCAACTCACTAACTCAATGTGCTCAGATGAATCACTTATACATTCAGGAGCTGTATGGCTCTACTAACTGAATGTGCTCAGATGAATCACTTATACATTCAGGAGCTGTATGGCTCTACTAACTCAATGTGCTCAGATGAATCACTTATACATTCAGGAGCTGTATGGCTCTACTAACTCAATGTGCTCAGATGAATCACTTATACATTCAGGAGCTGTATGGCTCTACTAACTCAATGTGCTCAGATGAATCACTCAGGAGTTGTATGGCTCTACCAACTCACTAACTCAATGTGCTCAGATGAATCACTCAGGAGTTGTATGGCTCTACCAACTCACTAACTCAATGTGCTCAGATGAATCACTCAGGAGTTGTATGGCTCTACCAACTCACTAACTCAATGTGCTCAGATGAATCACTTATACATTCAGGAGCTGTATGGCTCTACTAACTCAATGTGCTCAGATGAATCACTTATACAATCAGGAGTTGTATGGCTTTACTAACTCAATGTGCTCAGATGAATCACTTATACATTCAGGAGCTGTATGGCTCTACTAACTCAATGTGCTCAGATGAATCACTTATACATTTAGGAGCGGTATGGCTCTACTAACTCAATGTGCTCAGATGAATCACTTATACATTCAGGTGCTGTATGGCTCTACTAACTCAATGTGCTCAGATGAATCACTCAGGAGTTGTATGGCTCTACCAACTCACTAACTCAATGTGCTCAGATGAATCACTTATACAATCAGGAGTTGTATGGCTCTACTAACTCAATGTGCTCAGATGAATCACTCATACATTCAGGAGCTGTATGGCTCTACTAACTCAATGTGCTCAGATGAATCACTTATACAATCAGGAGCTGTATGGCTCTACTAACTCAATGTGCTCAGATGAATCACTCATACATTCAGGAGCTGTATGGCTCTACTAACTCAATGTGCTCAGATGAATCACTTATACATTCAGGAGCTGTATGGCTCTACTAACTCAATGTGCTCAGATGAATCACTCAGGAGTTGTATGGCTCTACCAACTCACTGACTCAATGTGCTCAGATGAATCACTTATACATTCAGGAGCTGTATGGCTCTACTAACTGAATGTGCTCAGATGAATCACTTATACATTCAGGAGCTGTATGGCTCTACTAACTCAATGTGCTCAGATGAATCACTTATACATTCAGGAGCTGTATGGCTCTACTAACTCAATGTGCTCAGATGAATCACTCAGGAGTTGTATGGCTCTACCAACTCACTAACTCAATGTGCTCAGATGAATCACTCAGGAGTTGTATGGCTCTACCAACTCACTAACTCAATGTGCTCAGATGAATCACTTATACATTCAGGAGCTGTATGGCTCTACTAACTCAATGTGCTCAGATGAATCACTTATACATTCAGGAGCTGTATGGCTCTACTAACTAAATGTGCTCAGATGAATCACTCAGGAGTTGTATGGCTCTACCAACTCACTAACTCAATGTGCTCAGATGAATCACTCAGGAGTTGTATGGCTCTACCAACTCACTAACTCAATGTGCTCAGATGAATCACTCAGGAGTTGTATGGCTCTACCAACTCACTAACTCAATGTGCTCAGATGAATCACTTATACATTCAGGAGCTGTATGGCTCTACTAACTCAATGTGCTCAGATGAATCACTTATACAATCAGGAGTTGTATGGCTCTACGAACTCAATGTGCTCAGATGAATCACTTATACATTCAGGAGCTGTATGGCTCTACTAACTCAATGTGCTCAGATGAATCACTCATACATTCAGGAGCTGTATGGCTCTACTAACTCAATGTGCTCAGATGAATCACTTATACATTCAGGAGCTGTATGGCTCTACTAACTCAATGTGCTCAGATGAATCACTTATACATTCAGGAGCTGTATGGCTCTACTAACTCAATGTGCTCAGATGAATCACTTATACATTCAGGAGCTGTATGGCTCTACTAACTCAATGTGCTCAGATGAATCACTCAGGAGTTGTATGGCTCTACCAACTCACTAACTCAATGTGCTCAGATGAATCACTTATACATTCAGGAGCTGTATGGCTCTACTAACTCAATGTGCTCAGATGAATCACTTATACATTCAGGAGCTGTATGGCTCTACTAACTCAATGTGCTCAGATGAATCACTTATACATTCAGGAGCTGTATGGCTCTACTAACTCAATGTGCTCAGATGAATCACTCAGGAGTTGTATGGCTCTACCAACTCACTAACTCAATGTGCTCAGATGAATCACTCATACATTCAGGAGCTGTATGGCTCTACTAACTCAATGTGCTCAGATGAATCACTTATACATTCAGGAGCTGTATGGCTCTACTAACTCAATGTGCTCAGATGAATCACTCAGGAGTTGTATGGCTCTACCAACTCACTAACTCAATGTGCTCAGATGAATCACTCGGGAGTTGTATGGCTCTACCAACTCACTAACTCAATGTGCTCAGATGAATCACTTACTGTATACATTCAGGAGCTGTATGGCTCTACTAACTCAATGTGCTCAGATGAATCACTTATACATTCAGGAGCTGTATGGCTCTACTAACTCAATGTGCTCAGATGAATCACTTATACAATCAGGAGCTGTATGGCTCTACTAACTCAATGTGCTCAGATGAATCACTTATACAATCAGGAGTTGTATGGCTCTACTAACTCAATGTGCTCAGATGAATCACTCATACATTCAGGAGCTGTATGGCTCTACTAACTCAATGTGCTCAGATGAATCACTTATACATTCAGGAGCTGTATGGCTCTACTAACTCAATGTGCTCAGATGAATCACTTATACATTCAGGAGCTGTATGGCTCTACTAACTCAATGTGCTCAGATGAATCACTCAGGAGTTGTATGGCTCTACCAACTCACTAACTCAATGTGCTCAGATGAATCACTCAGGAGTTGTATGGCTCTACCAACTCACTAACTCAATGTGCTCAGATGAATCACTCAGGAGTTGTATGGCTCTACCAACTCACTAACTCAATGTGCTCAGATGAATCACTTATACATTCAGGAGCTGTATGGCTCTACTAACTCAATGTGCTCAGATGAATCACTTATACAATCAGGAGTTGTATGGCTCTACGAACTCAATGTGCTCAGATGAATCACTTATACATTCAGGAGCTGTATGGCTCTACTAACTCAATGTGCTCAGATGAATCACTCATACATTCAGGAGCTGTATGGCTCTACTAACTCAATGTGCTCAGATGAATCACTTATACATTCAGGAGCTGTATGGCTCTACTAACTCAATGTGCTCAGATGAATCACTTATACATTCAGGAGCTGTATGGCTCTACTAACTCAATGTGCTCAGATGAATCACTTATACATTCAGGAGCTGTATGGCTCTACTAACTCAATGTGCTCAGATGAATCACTCAGGAGTTGTATGGCTCTACCAACTCACTAACTCAATGTGCTCAGATGAATCACTTATACATTCAGGAGCTGTATGGCTCTACTAACTCAATGTGCTCAGATGAATCACTTATACAATCAGGAGTTGTATGGCTTTACTAACTCAATGTGCTCAGATGAATCACTTATACATTCAGGAGCTGTATGGCTCTACTAACTCAATGTGCTCAGATGAATCACTTATACATTCAGGAGCTGTATGGCTCTACTAACTCAATGTGCTCAGATGAATCACTCAGGAGTTGTATGGCTCTACCAACTCACTAACTCAATGTGCTCAGATGAATCACTCATACATTCAGGAGCTGTATGGCTCTACTAACTCAATGTGCTCAGATGAATCACTTATACATTCAGGAGCTGTATGGCTCTACTAACTCAATGTGCTCAGATGAATCACTCAGGAGTTGTATGGCTCTACCAACTCACTAACTCAATGTGCTCAGATGAATCACTCGGGAGTTGTATGGCTCTACCAACTCACTAACTCAATGTGCTCAGATGAATCACTCAGGAGTTGTATGGCTCTACCAACTCACTAACTCAATGTGCTCAGATGAATCACTTACTGTATACATTCAGGAGCTGTATGGCTCTACTAACTCAATGTGCTCAGATGAATCACTTATACATTCAGGAGCTGTATGGCTCTACTAACTCAATGTGCTCAGATGAATCACTTATACAATCAGGAGCTGTATGGCTCTACTAACTCAATGTGCTCAGATGAATCACTTATACAATCAGGAGTTGTATGGCTCTACTAACTCAATGTGCTCAGATGAATCACTCATACATTCAGGAGCTGTATGGCTCTACTAACTCAATGTGCTCAGATGAATCACTTATACATTCAGGAGCTGTATGGCTCTACTAACTCAATGTGCTCAGATGAATCACTTATACATTCAGGAGCTGTATGGCTCTACTAACTCAATGTGCTCAGATGAATCACTTATACATTCAGGAGCTGTATGGCTCTACTAACTCAATGTGCTCAGATGAATCACTCAGGAGTTGTATGGCTCTACCAACTCACTAACTCAATGTGCTCAGATGAATCACTCAGGAGTTGTATGGCTCTACCAACTCACTAACTCAATGTGCTCAGATGAATCACTCAGGAGTTGTATGGCTCTACCAACTCACTAACTCAATGTGCTCAGATGAATCACTTATACATTCAGGAGCTGTATGGCTCTACTAACTCAATGTGCTCAGATGAATCACTCATACATTCAGGAGCTGTATGGCTCTACTAACTCAATGTGCTCAGATGAATCACTTATACATTCAGGAGCTGTATGGCTCTACTAACTCAATGTGCTCAGATGAATCACTTATACATTCAGGAGCTGTATGGCTCTACTAACTCAATGTGCTCAGATGAATCACTCAGGAGTTGTATGGCTCTACCAACTCACTAACTCAATGTGCTCAGATGAATCACTTATACATTCAGGAGCTGTATGGCTCTACTAACTCAATGTGCTCAGATGAATCACTCAGGAGTTGTATGGCTCTACCAACTCACTAACTCAATGTGCTCAGATGAATCACTTATACATTCAGGAGCTGTATGGCTTTACTAACTCAATGTGCTCAGATGAATCACTTATACATTCAGGAGCTGTATGGCTCTACTAACTCAATGTGCTCAGATGAATCACTTATACATTCAGGAGCTGTATGGCTCTACTAACTCAATGTGCTCAGATGAATCACTTATACATTCAGGAGCTGTATGGCTCTACTAACTCAATGTGCTCAGATGAATCACTCATACATTCAGGAGCTGTATGGCTCTACTAACTCAATGTGCTCAGATGAATCACTTATACATTCAGGAGCTGTATGGCTCTACTAACTCAATGTGCTCAGATGAATCACTCAGGAGTTGTATGGCTCTACCAACTCACTAACTCAATGTGCTCAGATGAATCACTCAGGAGTTGTATGGCTCTACCAACTCACTAACTCAATGTGCTCAGATGAATCACTCAGGAGTTGTATGGCTCTACCAACTCACTAACTCAATGTGCTCAGATGAATCACTTACTGTATACATTCAGGAGCTGTATGGCTCTACTAACTCAATGTGCTAAGATGAATCACTCATACATTCAGGAGCTGTATGGCTCTACTAACTCAATGTGCTCAGATGAATCACTTATACAATCAGGAGTTGTATGGCTCTACTAACTCAATGTGCTCAGATGAATCACTCATACATTCAGGAGCTGTATGGCTCTACTAACTAAATGTGCTCAGATGAATCACTCAGGAGTTGTATGGCTCTACCAACTCACTAACTCAATGTGCTCAGATGAATCACTTATACATTCAGGAGCTGTATGGCTCTACTAACTGAATGTGCTCAGATGAATCACTTATACATTCAGGAGCTGTATGGCTCTACTAACTCAATGTGCTCAGATGAATCACTTATACATTCAGGAGCTGTATGGCTCTACTAACTCAATGTGCTCAGATGAATCACTCAGGAGTTGTATGGCTCTACCAACTCACTAACTCAATGTGCTCAGATGAATCACTCAGGAGTTGTATGGCTCTACCAACTCACTAACTCAATGTGCTCAGATGAATCACTCAGGAGTTGTATGGCTCTACCAACTCACTAACTCAATGTGCTCAGATGAATCACTTATACATTCAGGAGCTGTATGGCTCTACTAACTCAATGTGCTCAGATGAATCACTTATACAATCAGGAGTTGTATGGCTCTACGAACTCAATGTGCTCAGATGAATCACTTATACATTCAGGAGCTGTATGGCTCTACTAACTCAATGTGCTCAGATGAATCACTTATACATTCAGGAGCTGTATGGCTCTACTAACTCAATGTGCTCAGATGAATCACTTATACAATCAGGAGTTGTATGGCTCTACTAACTCAATGTGCTCAGATGAATCACTTATACATTCAGGAGCTGTATGGCTCTACTAACTAAATGTGCTCAGATGAATCACTCAGGAGTTGTATGGCTCTACCAACTCACTAACTCAATGTGCTCAGATGAATCACTCAGGAGTTGTATGGCTCTACCAACTCACTAACTCAATGTGCTCAGATGAATCACTCAGGAGTTGTATGGCTCTACCAACTCACTAACTCAATGTGCTCAGATGAATCACTTATACATTCAGGAGCTGTATGGCTCTACTAACTCAATGTGCTCAGATGAATCACTTATACAATCAGGAGTTGTATGGCTCTACGAACTCAATGTGCTCAGATGAATCACTTATACATTCAGGAGCTGTATGGCTCTACTAACTCAATGTGCTCAGATGAATCACTCATACATTCAGGAGCTGTATGGCTCTACTAACTCAATGTGCTCAGATGAATCACTTATACATTCAGGAGCTGTATGGCTCTACTAACTCAATGTGCTCAGATGAATCACTTATACATTCAGGAGCTGTATGGCTCTACTAACTCAATGTGCTCAGATGAATCACTTATACATTCAGGAGCTGTATGGCTCTACTAACTCAATGTGCTCAGATGAATCACTCATACATTCAGGAGTTGTATGGCTCTACTAACTCAATGTGCTCAGATGAATCACTTATACATTCAGGAGCTGTATGGCTCTACTAACTCAATGTGCTCAGATGAATCACTCAGGAGTTGTATGGCTCTACCAACTCACTAACTCAATGTGCTCAGATGAATCACTTATACATTCAGGAGCTGTATGGCTCTACTAACTCAATGTGCTCAGATGAATCACTTATACAATCAGGAGTTGTATGGCTTTACTAACTCAATGTGCTCAGATGAATCACTTATACATTCAGGAGCTGTATGGCTCTACTAACTCAATGTGCTCAGATGAATCACTTATACATTCAGGAGCTGTATGGCTCTACTAACTCAATGTGCTCAGATGAATCACTCAGGAGTTGTATGGCTCTACCAACTCACTAACTCAATGTGCTCAGATGAATCACTCATACATTCAGGAGCTGTATGGCTCTACTAACTCAATGTGCTCAGATGAATCACTTATACATTCAGGAGCTGTATGGCTCTACTAACTCAATGTGCTCAGATGAATCACTCAGGAGTTGTATGGCTCTACCAACTCACTAACTCAATGTGCTCAGATGAATCACTCGGGAGTTGTATGGCTCTACCAACTCACTAACTCAATGTGCTCAGATGAATCACTCAGGAGTTGTATGGCTCTACCAACTCACTAACTCAATGTGCTCAGATGAATCACTTACTGTATACATTCAGGAGCTGTATGGCTCTACTAACTCAATGTGCTCAGATGAATCACTTATACATTCAGGAGCTGTATGGCTCTACTAACTCAATGTGCTCAGATGAATCACTTATACAATCAGGAGCTGTATGGCTCTACTAACTCAATGTGCTCAGATGAATCACTTATACAATCAGGAGTTGTATGGCTCTACTAACTGTGACAGCAGGAAGGTAAAGTCACCTGGTTGCATCCAGGGGGGTAGATATATTTCGCCCAGATTCAGGCTTTACGCCGATTTATACAGCTAGGTGGAGAGTTGTATAAGCCCAGCTGAGACTAGTGGGCTCATGGATGACTCATACCTCTAGGGAGAGGGCTGGGCGTCGTGCAGACAGAGATGAGGAGACCAGCTGAACCTTGTCAGCTCATTTAGGCCTCTATAAGAACTCCCAGCTTCATTAGATGTTAGCTCATGCCTGGAAGCAGACCTGTGTGGACTGTCTAGGGAGAGTGAACCCCTGTGCGGTGAGAGAAAGCCTGTGTGGCTATATTTTGCTTGGACATTTAAAACCAGGGACTAGGACAGCACTAGGCTGATCCCAGTCGTTAGTTAGGAAACCTGTAAGTTTAGTCAGAGGTCAAGTTGACCAGGATTTATTTTGTGTTTGTTTTTTTTGCCTTGCTGTGTTTTTGTCACTGTAAATAGAAAATAAACCGCACCTTTTTTGATTTTGAAAACCACAACCTCCGTCTGCTGGGCCTGTTTTTGGGTGGGGAGCCCATCCCGGGGGTCACACATACCCGCTGCCGAGCTAGCCCCCTCACAGTTGGTGGAGAACCAGTGGCAGTTTTTTTTTAAGCCAGCATGGAGGAGATACTGAAACAGCTGGCTCTAGCAAATGCCAATCAACAGCAGACAAATGCAGGTTTGCAAAGGAGCCTTGCAGCCCAGCAGCAAGCTCATCAACAGAGCCTTGCAACTTTACAACAGAGTCTGGAGGCTCAGCAACAAGCCCAACAGCAATCTGAGGCCCGCTTCATAGACCTGTTGCAGAAGCAAGAGCAGAGACTACAACAACAGATGGAAGCAGTAATGCAGCAACGTCCGCAGACCGGTGAGGAAAGCCGTCCCACTAATACCGCGTCCTTTGGGGTGAGTCGTTTATTGACAAAAATGACTGGAGAGGATGATCCAGAGGTATTTTTGACCACATTTGAAAGGACCGCTGAAAGAGAAAAGTGGCCTGAGGAGCAGTGGGCTGGACTGGTGGCTCCTCTGTTAACGGGTGAATCGCAGAAAGCTTACTATGACCTAGAGCCTGACCAAGCAAAAGACTATGTGATGCTAAAAGCTGAAATATTGGCAAGGCTGGGTGTCACCCTGGCTGTCCGGGCTCAGCGTGTGCATAACTGGACTTTCCAGCTTGGAAAACCCCCCAGGTCTCAAATGTATGATCTCATTCACCTGAGCAGAAAGTGGCTACAGCCAGAGACTTTGTCCGCACCAAAGATTGTGGAACGTGTTGTAATGGATCGGTTTTTGAGAGCTCTTCCTACTGCCATCCAAAAGTGGGTAAGCCATGGAGACCCAGAGACGGCCGATGGTCTTGTGGATCGTGTGGAGAAATACTTGGCTACAGAGAACCTGACGGCCTCTTCCAGAGACACTCGGACTTTCCACCCTAAGACCAGACCATCCCCAGGGGCGGATAAGATGATTCCAAGGGGTAAGGGTGGAGAGAGTGAGAGGGTGGGAGCTCTACCCCAAGTTTGGCGAGAACAGCCTGGGAAATCAGCGGCTCAAGAGGCGGCAAGAAGGATCATTTGCTACCGCTGCCGGCAAGCGGGACATATTGCAGCAAATTGCCCGGTTTTGGAGGAACCCATGCAGTGTGACTTTCTGACGGGCAGACGTCAGTCGCTGTGTGCGACAGTCGCATGCACTGCCATTCGGGGAACTGAGAAACATTTATGCAAAATGTGTATTAATGGTAGAAATGTTGTGGTATTGCTGGATTCAGGTAGCCTTGTGACCCTGATAAAGGCTGAGTTAGTTAAAACAGAGGTCTCTGGGAATAGCAAGGTAGCCGTTATTTGTGTGCATGGGGACACCCGAGAGTATCCAGTGACTACAGTGTGTTTCGAGACCCCCAAAGGTACCCTTTCTCATCCAGTGGGCTTAGTGTCTCAGTTACCGCATGACGCCATTGTGGGAAGGGATTTTCCGAAGTTCTGGGAACTGTGGGATGATCATGAGCCCCCCACTGGTGCCCCTATGTACCAGGAATATGATAGCCAGAACTCCTCTGAGAGTGGTGAGGACTCTCCCGAATTTCCCTTGTCAGTATTGGCAGGGGAGACTCAAGAAACTGGAGAGGAGCCCACCTCCTCAGACGAAAACCTACCGTCTGTGGAGTTTTCTGATCTTGAGGTTCACAGGGAAAACTTTGCCACAGAACAGTTGAAAGACCCCGCCCTAATAAAGGCACGGGAAAACGTAGTGAAAATAGATGGCGAGTTAGTGAACCCAGATAATACCTGCACTTACCCATACTTCAGCGTAGAGAAGGACCTACTGTATCGGGTGGCAAAAAGGGCAGAAGAAACCGTTGAGCAGCTGGTGGTGCCCAAACCTTACAGGAAGTTGGTGTTGGAGTTGGCCCATGGGCACATTCTTGGAGGTCATCTGGGGACAGAGAAAACCCGAGAGAGGGTATTACAGAGATTCTATTGGCCTGGGGTGATGAAGGACATAGAAAATTATTGTTCCTCCTGCCCTGTGTGTCAGAGGTCGGCCCCGATGCCACACTTCCGTAGCCCGCTGGTCCCTCTACCCATCATTGAGGTCCCGTTTGAGAGAATCGCAATGGATTTGGTAGGTCCTATAATCAAGTCCGCTAGGGGGCACCAGTACATATTGGTTATAATGGACTATGCCACCCGTTATCCAGAAGCGATCCCTCTCAGAAATACCTCGGCCAAAACCATAGCCAAAGAGCTATCTCTTGTTTTTAGCCGGGTGGGTATTTGTAAAGAACTGCTTACGGACCAAGGTACACCCTTTATGTCCCGGGTTATGAAGGAGCTGTGTAAATTGTTCAAAGTGACGCAATTACGTACATCTGTGTATCACCCCCAAACCGATGGGCTGGTTGAAAGATTCAACAAAACCCTAAAACAAATGTTGAAGAAAGTGGTGGATAGGGATGGAAAGGATTGGGACTGTCTACTTCCTTATTTGATGTTTGCTATTAGGGAGGTGCCCCAATCCTCTACGGGATTCTCCCCCTTTGAGTTACTGTATGGGAGACACCCAAGAGGGCTGTTGGATATTGCCAAGGAAACTTGGGAAAGTGAGAGTTCTCCCCACAGGAGTGTGATTGAGCATGTCGCCCTGATGCAAGATCGAATTGCACAGGTAATGCCCATCGTGAAGGAACATTTGGCCCAAGCGCAGTTGGCACAGCAGAGAGTGTACAACCGTGGAGCCAAGACCCGTACCTTTTCCCCGGGGGATAGGATATTGGTACTTGTCCCTACGGTTGAAAGTAAATTCCTTGCCAAATGGCAAGGCCCCTACGAGATAATGGAAAAAGTGAGCGAAGTGAATTACAAGGTCAGACAACCAGGAAGGCGAAAGCCCGAACAGATCTATCACGTTAATCTGTTGAAAGCCTGGAGGGATAGAGAGTCCCTAGTCGCAGACACTTGGTCACCAGCTCAAACTGGTTGCGTGATTCCTGAGGTTGGAATCGCAGCCACCTTGTCACAACCCCAACAACAGGAGGTTAAGGAGTTTGTGCTTCGCAACAAGGAGGTATTCTCTGAGCTGCCGGGACAAACATCTGGGGTAGAGCATGACATTATTACCCCGCCCGGTGAAAGGGTGAAGTTAAAACCCTATCGGATCCCAGAGGCCCGACGGGAGGCAATACGGGAGGAAGTACAGAAAATGCTGAACTTAGGGGTGATAGAGGAGTCCCAAAGTGATTGGTCTAGTCCCATTGTGTTGGTGCCTAAACCGGATGGGAGCTGGCGATTTTGTAACGATTTTCGTCAGTTGAACAAAGTTACAAAATTTGACACCTACCCCATGCCACGTATAGATGAGTTGATCGACCGGCTGGGAACAGCCCGATACATGACGACTCTTGACCTCACAAAAGGGTATTGGCAAATCCCCCTGGCCAAGTCAGCCAAAGAGAAAACCGCATTTGTAACCCCAGACGGGGCGTTCCAATATAAAAGAATGCCGTTCGGGTTACAGAATGCGCCGGCCACATTCCAGCGGAAAATGGACCAGATGCTGAGGCCCCATCGGAAGTATGCTGCGGCTTACCTGGATGACGTAATTGTCCATAGCACAGATTGGGCCTCACATCTGCCAAAAGTGCAAGCAGTCCTGGACTCTGTTCGGGAAGCAGGGTTTACGGCTAACCCCAAGAAGTGTACCATTGGGCAGGAGGAGGCCAAATATCTTGGGTACACCATTGGGAGGGGAGTAATAAAACCCCAACTCAACAAAGTCGAGGCCATCCAGAGTTGGCCACGTCCCAACAGCAAGAAGCAGGTACGAGCCTTTCTGGGAATCGCTGGGTATTATCGGCGATTCATTCCCCACTTTGCTTCTAAGGCTGTGCCCCTAACCAACCTGACGAAGGGGAAAGGGTCGGTCATGATTAAATGGACCCCCGAGGCTGAGGCAGCATTCCAATTCTTGAAACAAGCCTTATGTAGCCAGCCAGTGTTGTACTCACCCGACTTCTCTAAAGACTTTGTCGTACAAAGTGATGCGTCAGATGTGGGGTTAGGAGCAGTATTGTCCCAGGTCTGGAACGGGGAAGAGCACCCAGTCATTTACCTCAGCAGGAAGTTGAAGTCCCATGAGGTAAATTACGCCACCGTTGAAAAGGAGTGTTTAGCGGTGAAGTGGGCTCTAGATTCCCTTCGGTACTACCTGCTAGGTAGGCACTTTGACATGGTTACGGATCACGCTCCGTTAAAGTGGATGGCTCAAAACAAGGAAACAAATAGAAGAGTGAATAGGTGGTTCCTGGCCCTCCAGGAATTCAACTTCACAGTAAAGCATCGCCCTGGCGTTCAAATGGGGAATGTGGATGCTTTGTCTCGAGTACATGAATGCCTGATTGCTGGTGTTCCAACCCCGAGGTTAAAACAAGAGGGGGGGGTATGTGACAGCAGGAAGGTAAAGTCACCTGGTTGCATCCAGGGGGGTAGATATATTTCGCCCAGATTCAGGCTTTACGCCGATTTATACAGCTAGGTGGAGAGTTGTATAAGCCCAGCTGAGACTAGTGGGCTCATGGATGACTCATACCTCTAGGGAGAGGGCTGGGCGTCGTGCAGACAGAGATGAGGAGACCAGCTGAACCTTGTCAGCTCATTTAGGCCTCTATAAGAACTCCCAGCTTCATTAGATGTTAGCTCATGCCTGGAAGCAGACCTGTGTGGACTGTCTAGGGAGAGTGAACCCCTGTGCGGTGAGAGAAAGCCTGTGTGGCTATATTTTGCTTGGACATTTAAAACCAGGGACTAGGACAGCACTAGGCTGATCCCAGTCGTTAGTTAGGAAACCTGTAAGTTTAGTCAGAGGTCAAGTTGACCAGGATTTATTTTGTGTTTGTTTTTTTTGCCTTGCTGTGTTTTTGTCACTGTAAATAGAAAATAAACCGCACCTTTTTTGATTTTGAAAACCACAACCTCCGTCTGCTGGGCCTGTTTTTGGGTGGGGAGCCCATCCCGGGGGTCACACATACCCGCTGCCGAGCTAGCCCCCTCACATAACTCAATGTGCTCAGATGAATCACTCATACATTCAGGAGCTGTATGGCTCTACTAACTCAATGTGCTCAGATGAATCACTTATACAATCAGGAGTTGTATGGCTCTACTAACTCAATGTGCTCAGATGAATCACTTATACATTCAGGAGCTGTATGGCTCTACTAACTCAATGTGCTCAGATGAATCACTTATACATTCAGGAGCTGTATGGCTCTACTAACTCAATGTGCTCAGATGAATCACTTATACATTCAGGAGCTGTATGGCTCTACTAACTCAATGTGCTCAGATGAATCACTCAGGAGTTGTATGGCTCTACCAACTCACTAACTCAATGTGCTCAGATGAATCACTCAGGAGTTGTATGGCTCTACCAACTCACTAACTCAATGTGCTCAGATGAATCACTCAGGAGTTGTATGGCTCTACCAACTCACTAACTCAATGTGCTCAGATGAATCACTTATACATTCAGGAGCTGTATGGCTCTACTAACTCAATGTGCTCAGATGAATCACTCATACATTCAGGAGCTGTATGGCTCTACTAACTCAATGTGCTCAGATGAATCACTTATACATTCAGGAGCTGTATGGCTCTACTAACTCAATGTGCTCAGATGAATCACTTATACATTCAGGAGCTGTATGGCTCTACTAACTCAATGTGCTCAGATGAATCACTCAGGAGTTGTATGGCTCTACCAACTCACTAACTCAATGTGCTCAGATGAATCACTTATACATTCAGGAGCTGTATGGCTCTACTAACTCAATGTGCTCAGATGAATCACTCAGGAGTTGTATGGCTCTACCAACTCACTAACTCAATGTGCTCAGATGAATCACTTATACATTCAGGAGCTGTATGGCTTTACTAACTCAATGTGCTCAGATGAATCACTTATACATTCAGGAGCTGTATGGCTCTACTAACTCAATGTGCTCAGATGAATCACTTATACATTCAGGAGCTGTATGGCTCTACTAACTCAATGTGCTCAGATGAATCACTTATACATTCAGGAGCTGTATGGCTCTACTAACTCAATATGCTCAGATGAATCACTTATACATTCAGGAGCTGTATGGCTCTACTAACTCAATGTGCTCAGATGAATCACTCAGGAGTTGTATGGCTCTACCAACTCACTAACTCAATGTGCTCAGATGAATCACTCAGGAGTTGTATGGCTCTACCAACTCACTAACTCAATGTGCTCAGATGAATCACTCAGGAGTTGTATGGCTCTACCAACTCACTAACTCAATGTGCTCAGATGAATCACTTATACATTCAGGAGCTGTATGGCTCTACTAACTCAATGTGCTCAGATGAATCACTTATACATTCAGGAGCTGTATGGCTCTACTAACTCAATGTGCTCAGATGAATCACTTATACATTCAGGAGCTGTATGGCTCTACTAACTCAATGTGCTCAGGTGAATCACTCAGGAGTTGTATGGCTCTACCAACTCACTAACTCAATGTGCTCAGATGAATCACTTATACATTCAGGAGCTGTATGGCTCTACTAACTCAATGTGCTCAGATGAATCACTTATACATTCAGGAGCTGTATGGCTCTACTAACTCAATGTGCTCAGATGAATCACTTATACATTCAGGAGCTGTATGGCTCTACTAACTCAATGTGCTCAGATGAATCACTTATACATTCAGGAGCTGTATGGCTCTACTAACTCAATGTGCTCAGATGAATCACTCAGGAGTTGTATGGCTCTACCAACTCACTAACTCAATGTGCTCAGATGAATCACTTATACAATCAGGAGTTGTATGGCTCTACTAACTCAATGTGCTCAGATGAATCACTTATACATTCAGGAGCTGTATGGCTCTACTAACTCAATGTGCTCAGATGAATCACTCAGGAGTTGTATGGCTCTACCAACTCACTAACTCAATGTGCTCAAATGAATCACTCAGGAGTTGTATGGCTCTACCAACTCACTAACTCAATGTGCTCAGATGAATCACTTATACATTCAGGAGCTGTATGGCTCTACTAACTCAATGTGCTCAGATGAATCACTTATACATTCAGGAGTTGTATGGCTCTACTAACTCAATGTGCTCAGATGAATCACTTATACATTCAGGAGTTGTATGGCTCTACTAACTCAATGTGCTCAGATGAATCACTTATACATTCAGGAGTTGTATGGCTCTACTAACTCAATGTGCTCAGATGAATCACTTATACATTCAGGAGCTGTATGGCTCTACTAACTCAATGTGCTCAGATGAATCACTCAGGAGTTGTATGGCTCTACCAACTCACTAACTCAATGTGCTCAGATGAATCACTTATACATTCAGGAGCTGTATGGCTCTACTAACTCAATGTGCTCAGATGAATCACTCATACATTCAGGAGTTGTATGGCTTTACTAACTCAATGTGCTCAGATGAATCACTTATACATTCAGGAGCTGTATGGCTCTACTAACTCAATGTGCTCAGATGAATCACTTATACATTCAGGAGCTGTATGGCTCTACTAACTCAATGTGCTCAGATGAATCACTTATACAATCAGGAGTTGTATGGCTCTACTAACTCAATGTGCTCAGATGAATCACTTATACATTCAGGAGCTGTATGGCTCTACTAACTCAATGTGCTCAGATGAATCACTCAGGAGTTGTATGGCTCTACCAACTCACTAACTCAATGTGCTCAGATGAATCACTCAGGAGTTGTATGGCTCTACCAACTCACTAACTCAATGTGCTCAGATGAATCACTTATACATTCAGGAGCTGTATGGCTCTACTAACTCAATGTGCTCAGATGAATCACTTATACATTCAGGAGTTGTATGGCTCTACTAACTCAATGTGCTCAGATGAATCACTTATACATTCAGGAGTTGTATGGCTCTACTAACTCAATGTGCTCAGATGAATCACTTATACATTCAGGAGTTGTATGGCTCTACTAACTCAATGTGCTCAGATGAATCACTTATACATTCAGGAGCTGTATGGCTCTACTAACTCAATGTGCTCAGATGAATCACTCAGGAGTTGTATGGCTCTACCAACTCACTAACTCAATGTGCTCAGATGAATCACTTATACATTCAGGAGCTGTATGGCTCTACTAACTCAATGTGCTCAGATGAATCACTCATACATTCAGGAGTTGTATGGCTTTACTAACTCAATGTGCTCAGATGAATCACTTATACATTCAGGAGCTGTATGGCTCTACTAACTCAATGTGCTCAGATGAATCACTTATACATTCAGGAGCTGTATGGCTCTACTAACTCAATGTGCTCAGATGAATCACTTATACATTCAGGAGCTGTATGGCTCTACTAACTCAATGTGCTCAGATGAATCACTTATACAATCAGGAGTTGTATGGCTCTACTAACTCAATGTGCTCAGATGAATCACTTATACATTCAGGAGCTGTATGGCTCTACTAACTCAATGTGCTCAGATGAATCACTCAGGAGTTGTATGGCTCTACCAACTCACTAACTCAATGTGCTCAGATGAATCACTCATACATTCAGGAGCTGTATGGCTCTACTAACTCAATGTGCTCAGATGAATCACTCAGGAGTTGTATGGCTCTACCAACTCACTAACTCAATGTGCTCAGATGAATCACTCAGGAGTTGTATGGCTCTACCAACTCACTAACTCAATGTGCTCAGATGAATCACTCAGGAGTTGTATGGCTCTACCAACTCACTAACTCAATGTGCTCAGATGAATCACTTATACATTCTGGAGCTGTATGGCTCTACTAACTCAATGTGCTCAGATGAATCACTCATACATTCAGGAGCTGTATGGCTCTACTAACTCAATGTGCTCAGATGAATCACTTATACATTCAGGAGCTGTATGGCTCTACTAACTCAATGTGCTCAGATGAATCACTTATACATTCAGGAGCTGTATGGCTCTACTAACTCAATGTGCTCAGATGAATCACTTATACATTCAGGAGCTGTATGGCTCTACTAACTCAATGTGCTCAGATGAATCACTCAGGAGTTGTATGGCTCTACCAACTCACTAACTCAATGTGCTCAGATGAATCACTTATACATTCAGGAGCTGTATGGCTCTACTAACTCAATGTGCTCAGATGAATCACTTATACATTCAGGAGCTGTATGGCTCTACTAACTCAATGTGCTCAGATGAATCACTTATACAATCAGGAGTTGTATGGCTCTACTAACTCAATGTGCTCAGATGAATCACTTATACATTCAGGAGCTGTATGGCTCTACTAACTCAATGTGCTCAGATGAATCACTCATACATTCAGGAGTTGTATGGCTTTACTAACTCAATGTGCTCAGATGAATCACTTATACATTCAGGAGCTGTATGGCTCTACTAACTCAATGTGCTCAGATGAATCACTTATACATTCAGGAGCTGTATGGCTCTACTAACTCAATGTGCTCAGATGAATCACTTATACAATCAGGAGTTGTATGGCTCTACTAACTCAATGTGCTCAGATGAATCACTTATACATTCAGGAGCTGTATGGCTCTACTAACTAAATGTGCTCAGATGAATCACTCAGGAGTTGTATGGCTCTACCAACTCACTAACTCAATGTGCTCAGATGAATCACTTATACATTCAGGAGCTGTATGGCTCTACTAACTGAATGTGCTCAGATGAATCACTTATACATTCAGGAGCTGTATGGCTCTACTAACTCAATATGCTCAGATGAATCACTTATACATTCAGGAGCTGTATGGCTCTACTAACTCAATGTGCTCAGATGAATCACTCAGGAGTTGTATGGCTCTACCAACTCACTAACTCAATGTGCTCAGATGAATCACTCAGGAGTTGTATGGCTCTACCAACTCACTAACTCAATGTGCTCAGATGAATCACTCAGGAGTTGTATGGCTCTACCAACTCACTAACTCAATGTGCTCAGATGAATCACTTATACATTCAGGAGCTGTATGGCTCTACTAACTCAATGTGCTCAGATGAATCACTTATACATTCAGGAGCTGTATGGCTCTACTAACTCAATGTGCTCAGATGAATCACTTATACATTCAGGAGCTGTATGGCTCTACTAACTCAATGTGCTCAGGTGAATCACTCAGGAGTTGTATGGCTCTACCAACTCACTAACTCAATGTGCTCAGATGAATCACTTATACATTCAGGAGCTGTATGGCTCTACTAACTCAATGTGCTCAGATGAATCACTTATACATTCAGGAGCTGTATGGCTCTACTAACTCAATGTGCTCAGATGAATCACTTATACATTCAGGAGCTGTATGGCTCTACTAACTCAATGTGCTCAGATGAATCACTTATACATTCAGGAGCTGTATGGCTCTACTAACTCAATGTGCTCAGATGAATCACTCAGGAGTTGTATGGCTCTACCAACTCACTAACTCAATGTGCTCAGATGAATCACTTATACAATCAGGAGTTGTATGGCTCTACTAACTCAATGTGCTCAGATGAATCACTTATACATTCAGGAGCTGTATGGCTCTACTAACTCAATGTGCTCAGATGAATCACTCAGGAGTTGTATGGCTCTAACAACTCACTAACTCAATGTGCTCAAATGAATCACTCAGGAGTTGTATGGCTCTACCAACTCACTAACTCAATGTGCTCAGATGAATCACTTATACATTCAGGAGCTGTATGGCTCTACTAACTCAATGTGCTCAGATGAATCACTTATACATTCAGGAGTTGTATGGCTCTACTAACTCAATGTGCTCAGATGAATCACTTATACATTCAGGAGTTGTATGGCTCTACTAACTCAATGTGCTCAGATGAATCACTTATACATTCAGGAGTTGTATGGCTCTACTAACTCAATGTGCTCAGATGAATCACTTATACATTCAGGAGCTGTATGGCTCTACTAACTCAATGTGCTCAGATGAATCACTCAGGAGTTGTATGGCTCTACCAACTCACTAACTCAATGTGCTCAGATGAATCACTTATACATTCAGGAGCTGTATGGCTCTACTAACTCAATGTGCTCAGATGAATCACTCATACATTCAGGAGTTGTATGGCTTTACTAACTCAATGTGCTCAGATGAATCACTTATACATTCAGGAGCTGTATGGCTCTACTAACTCAATGTGCTCAGATGAATCACTTATACATTCAGGAGCTGTATGGCTCTACTAACTCAATGTGCTCAGATGAATCACTTATACATTCAGGAGCTGTATGGCTCTACTAACTCAATGTGCTCAGATGAATCACTTATACAATCAGGAGTTGTATGGCTCTACTAACTCAATGTGCTCAGATGAATCACTTATACATTCAGGAGCTGTATGGCTCTACTAACTCAATGTGCTCAGATGAATCACTCAGGAGTTGTATGGCTCTACCAACTCACTAACTCAATGTGCTCAGATGAATCACTCAGGAGTTGTATGGCTCTACCAACTCACTAACTCAATGTGCTCAGATGAATCACTTATACATTCAGGAGCTGTATGGCTCTACTAACTCAATGTGCTCAGATGAATCACTTATACATTCAGGAGTTGTATGGCTCTACTAACTCAATGTGCTCAGATGAATCACTTATACATTCAGGAGTTGTATGGCTCTACTAACTCAATGTGCTCAGATGAATCACTTATACATTCAGGAGCTGTATGGCTCTACTAACTCAATGTGCTCAGATGAATCACTCAGGAGTTGTATGGCTCTACCAACTCACTAACTCAATGTGCTCAGATGAATCACTTATACATTCAGGAGCTGTATGGCTCTACTAACTCAATGTGCTCAGATGAATCACTCATACATTCAGGAGTTGTATGGCTTTACTAACTCAATGTGCTCAGATGAATCACTTATACATTCAGGAGCTGTATGGCTCTACTAACTCAATGTGCTCAGATGAATCACTTATACATTCAGGAGCTGTATGGCTCTACTAACTCAATGTGCTCAGATGAATCACTTATACATTCAGGAGCTGTATGGCTCTACTAACTCAATGTGCTCAGATGAATCACTTATACAATCAGGAGTTGTATGGCTCTACTAACTCAATGTGCTCAGATGAATCACTTATACATTCAGGAGCTGTATGGCTCTACTAACTCAATGTGCTCAGATGAATCACTCAGGAGTTGTATGGCTCTACCAACTCACTAACTCAATGTGCTCAGATGAATCACTCAGGAGTTGTATGGCTCTACCAACTCACTAACTCAATGTGCTCAGATGAATCACTCATACATTCAGGAGCTGTATGGCTCTACTAACTCAATGTGCTCAGATGAATCACTCAGGAGTTGTATGGCTCTACCAACTCACTAACTCAATGTGCTCAGATGAATCACTCAGGAGTTGTATGGCTCTACCAACTCACTAACTCAATGTGCTCAGATGAATCACTCAGGAGTTGTATGGCTCTACCAACTCACTAACTCAATGTGCTCAGATGAATCACTTATACATTCAGGAGCTGTATGGCTCTACTAACTCAATGTGCTCAGATGAATCACTCATACATTCAGGAGCTGTATGGCTCTACTAACTCAATGTGCTCAGATGAATCACTTATACATTCAGGAGCTGTATGGCTCTACTAACTCAATGTGCTCAGATGAATCACTTATACATTCAGGAGCTGTATGGCTCTACTAACTCAATGTGCTCAGATGAATCACTTATACATTCAGGAGCTGTATGGCTCTACTAACTCAATGTGCTCAGATGAATCACTCAGGAGTTGTATGGCTCTACCAACTCACTAACTCAATGTGCTCAGATGAATCACTTATACATTCAGGAGCTGTATGGCTCTACTAACTCAATGTGCTCAGATGAATCACTTATACATTCAGGAGCTGTATGGCTCTACTAACTCAATGTGCTCAGATGAATCACTTATACATTCAGGAGCTGTATGGCTCTACTAACTCAATGTTCTCAGATGAATCACTTATACATTCAGGAGCTGTATGGCTCTACTAACTCAATGTGCTCAGATGAATCACTCAGGAGTTGTATGGCTCTACCAACTCACTAACTCAATGTGCTCAGATGAATCACTTATACAATCAGGAGTTGTATGGCTCTACTAACTCAATGTGCTCAGATGAATCACTTATACATTCAGGAGCTGTATGGCTCTACTAACTCAATGTGCTCAGATGAATCACTCAGGAGTTGTATGGCTCTACCAACTCACTTACTCAATGTGCTCAGATGAATCACTCAGGAGTTGTATGGCTCTACCAACTCACTAACTCAATGTGCTCAAATGAATCACTCAGGAGTTGTATGGCTCTACCAACTCACTAACTCAATGTGCTCAGATGAACCACTTATACATTCAGGAGCTGTATGGCTCTACTAACTCAATGTGCTCAGATGAATCACTTATACATTCAGGAGCTATATGGCTCTACTAACTCAATGTGCTCAGATGAATCACTTATACAATCAGGAGTTGTATGGCTCTACTAACTCAATGTGCTCAGATGAATCACTTATACATTCAGGAGCTGTGTGGCTCTACTAACTCAATGTGCTCAGATGAATCACTCAGGAGTTGTATGGCTCTACCAACTCACTAACTCAATGTGCTCAGATGAATCACTTATACATTCAGGAGCTGTATGGCTCTACTAACTCAATGTGCTCAGATGAATCACTCATACATTCAGGAGTTGTATGGCTTTACTAACTCAATGTGCTCAGATGAATCACTTATACATTCAGGAGCTGTATGGCTCTACTAACTCAATGTGCTCAGATGAATCACTCAGGAGTTGTATGGCTCTACCAACTCACTAACTCAATGTGCTCAGATGAATCACTTATACATTCAGGAGCTGTATGGCTCTACTAACTCAATGTGCTCAGATGAATCACTTATACATTCAGGAGCTGTATGGCTCTACTAACTCAATGTGCTCAGATGAATCACTTATACAATCAGGAGTTGTATGGCTCTACTAACTCAATGTGCTCAGATGAATCACTCATACATTCAGGAGCTGTATGGCTCTACTAACTCAATGTGCTCAGATGAATCACTCAGGAGTTGTATGGCTCTACCAACTCACTAACTCAATGTGCTCAGATGAATCACTCAGGAGTTGTATGGCTCTACCAACTCACTAACTCAATGTGCTCAGATGAATCACTCAGGAGTTGTATGGCTCTACCAACTCACTAACTCAATGTGCTCAGATGAATCACTTATACATTCAGGAGCTGTATGGCTCTACTAACTCAATGTGCTCAGATGAATCACTCATACATTCAGGAGCTGTATGGCTCTACTAACTCAATGTGCTCAGATGAATCACTTATACATTCAGGAGCTGTATGGCTCTACTAACTCAATGTGCTCAGATGAATCACTCAGGAGTTGTATGGCTCTACCAACTCACTAACTCAATGTGCTCAGATGAATCACTTATACATTCAGGAGCTGTATGGCTCTACTAACTCAATGTGCTCAGATGAATCACTTATACATTCAGGAGCTGTATGGCTCTACTAACTCAATGTGCTCAGATGAATCACTTATACATTCAGGAGCTGTATGGCTCTACTAACTCAATGTGCTCAGATGAATCACTTATACATTCAGGAGCTGTATGGCTCTACTAACTCAATGTGCTCAGATGAATCACTCAGGAGTTGTATGGCTCTACCAACTCACTAACTCAATGTGCTCAGATGAATCACTTATACAATCAGGAGTTGTATGGCTCTACTAACTCAATGTGCTCAGATGAATCACTTATACATTCAGGAGCTGTATGGCTCTACTAACTCAATGTGCTCAGATGAATCACTCAGGAGTTGTATGGCTCTACCAACTCACTTACTCAATGTGCTCAGATGAATCACTCAGGAGTTGTATGGCTCTACCAACTCACTAACTCAATGTGCTCAAATGAATCACTCAGGAGTTGTATGGCTCTACCAACTCACTAACTCAATGTGCTCAGATGAATCACTTATACATTCAGGAGCTGTATGGCTCTACTAACTCAATGTGCTCAGATGAATCACTTATACATTCAGGAGCTGTATGGCTCTACTAACTCAATGTGCTCAGATGAATCACTTATACAATCAGGAGTTGTATTGCTCTACTAACTCAATGTGCTCAGATGAATCACTTATACATTCAGGAGCTGTATGGCTCTACTAACTCAATGTGCTCAGATGAATCACTCAGGAGTTGTATGGCTCTACCAACTCACTAACTCAATGTGCTCAGATGAATCACTTATACATTCAGGAGCTGTATGGCTCTACTAACTCAATGTGCTCAGATGAATCACTCATACATTCAGGAGTTGTATGGCTTTACTAACTCAATGTGCTCAGATGAATCACTTATACATTCAGGAGCTGTATGGCTCTACTAACTCAATGTGCTCAGATGAATCACTTATACATTCAGGAGCTGTATGGCTCTACTAACTCAATGTGCTCAGATGAATCACTTATACATTCAGGAGCTGTATGGCTCTACTAACTCAATGTGCTCAGATGAATCACTTATACAATCAGGAGCTGTATGGCTCTACTAACTCAATGTGCTCAGATGAATCACTCATACATTCAGGAGCTGTATGGCTCTACTAACTCAATGTGCTCAGATGAATCACTTATACATTCAGGAGCTGTATGGCTCTACTAACTCAATGTGCTCAGATGAATCACTCATACATTCAGGAGCTGTATGGCTCTACTAACTCAATGTGCTCAGATGAATCACTCAGGAGTTGTATGGCTCTACCAACTCACTAACTCAATGTGCTCAGATGAATCACTCAGGAGTTGTATGGCTCTACCAACTCACTAACTCAATGTGCTCAGATGAATCACTCATACATTCAGGAGCTGTATGGCTCTACTAACTCAATGTGCTCAGATGAATCACTTATACAATCAGGAGCTGTATGGCTCTACTAACTCAATGTGCTCAGATGAATCACTTATACATTCAGGAGCTGTATGGCTCTACTAACTCAATGTGCTCAGATGAATCACTTATACATTCAGGAGCTGTATGGCTCTACTAACTCAATGTGCTCAGATGAATCACTTATACAATCAGGAGTTGTATGGCTCTACTAACTCAATGTGCTCAGATGAATCACTTATACATTCAGGAGCTGTATGGCTCTACTAACTAAATGTGCTCAGATGAATCACTCAGGAGTTGCATGGCTCTACCAACTCACTAACTCAATGTGCTCAGATGAATCACTTATACATTCAGGAGCTGTATGGCTCTACTAACTGAATGTGCTCAGATGAATCACTTATACATTCAGGAGCTGTATGGCTCTACTAACTCAATGTGCTCAGATGAATCACTTATACATTCAGGAGCTGTATGGCTCTACTAACTCAATGTGCTCAGATGAATCACTCAGGAGTTGTATGGCTCTACCAACTCACTAACTCAATGTGCTCAGATGAATCACTCAGGAGTTGTATGGCTCTACCAACTCACTAACTCAATGTGCTCAGATGAATCACTTATACATTCAGGAGCTGTATGGCTCTACTAACTCAATGTGCTCAGATGAATCACTTATACATTCAGGAGCTGTATGGCTCTACTAACTCAATGTGCTCAGATGAATCACTCAGGAGTTGTATGGCTCTACCAACTCACTAACTCAATGTGCTCAGATGAATCACTTATACATTCAGGAGCTGTATGGCTCTACTAACTCAATGTGCTCAGATGAATCACTTATACATTCAGGAGCTGTATGGCTCTACTAACTCAATGTGCTCAGATGAATCACTTATACATTCAGGAGCTGTATGGCTCTACTAACTCAATGTGCTCAGATGAATCACTTATACATTCAGGAGCTGTATGGCTCTACTAACTCAATGTGCTCAGATGAATCACTTATACATTCAGGAGCTGTATGGCTCTACTAACTCAATGTGCTCAGATGAATCACTTATACATTCAGGAGCTGTATGGCTCTACTAACTCAATGTGCTCAGATGAATCACTTATACATTCAGGAGCTGTATGGCTCTACTAACTCAATGTGCTCAGATGAATCACTTATACATTCAGGAGCTGTATGGCTCTACTAACTCAATGTGCTCAGATGAATCACTCAGGAGTTGTATGGCTCTACCAACTCACTTACTCAATGTGCTCAGATGAATCACTCAGGAGTTGTATGGCTCTACCAACTCACTAACTCAATGTGCTCAAATGAATCACTCAGGAGTTGTATGGCTCTACCAACTCACTAACTCAATGTGCTCAGATGAATCACTTATACATTCAGGAGCTGTATGGCTCTACTAACTCAATGTGCTCAGATGAATCACTTATACATTCAGGAGCTGTATGGCTCTACTAACTCAATGTGCTCAGATGAATCACTTATACAATCAGGAGTTGTATGGCTCTACTAACTCAATGTGCTCAGATGAATCACTTATACATTCAGGAGCTGTATGGCTCTACTAACTCAATGTGCTCAGATGAATCACTCAGGAGTTGTATGGCTCTACCAACTCACTAACTCAATGTGCTCAGATGAATCACTTATACATTCAGGAGCTGTATGGCTCTACTAACTCAATGTGCTCAGATGAATCACTCATACATTCAGGAGTTGTATGGCTTTACTAACTCAATGTGCTCAGATGAATCACTTATACATTCAGGAGCTGTATGGCTCTACTAACTCAATGTGCTCAGATGAATCACTTATACATTCAGGAGCTGTATGGCTCTACTAACTCAATGTGCTCAGATGAATCACTTATACATTCAGGAGCTGTATGGCTCTACTAACTCAATGTGCTCAGATGAATCACTTATACAATCAGGAGCTGTATGGCTCTACTAACTCAATGTGCTCAGATGAATCACTCATACATTCAGGAGCTGTATGGCTCTACTAACTCAATGTGCTCAGATGAATCACTTATACATTCAGGAGCTGTATGGCTCTACTAACTCAATGTGCTCAGATGAATCACTTATACAATCAGGAGTTGTATGGCTCTACTAACTCAATGTGCTCAGATGAATCACTTATACATTCAGGAGCTGTATGGCTCTACTAACTCAATGTGCTCAGATGAATCACTTATACATTCAGGAGCTGTATGGCTCTACTAACTCAATGTGCTCAGATGAATCACTCAGGAGTTGTATGGCTCTACCAACTCACTAACTCAATGTGCTCAGATGAATCACTCAGGAGTTGTATGGCTCTACCAACTCACTAACTCAATGTGCTCAGATGAATCACTCATACATTCAGGAGCTGTATGGCTCTACTAACTCAATGTGCTCAGATGAATCACTTATACAATCAGGAGCTGTATGGCTCTACTAACTCAATGTGCTCAGATGAATCACTCATACATTCAGGAGCTGTATGGCTCTACTAACTCAATGTGCTCAGATGAATCACTTATACATTCAGGAGCTGTATGGCTCTACTAACTCAATGTGCTCAGATGAATCACTTATACAATCAGGAGTTGTATGGCTCTACTAACTCAATGTGCTCAGATGAATCACTTATACATTCAGGAGCTGTATGGCTCTACTAACTAAATGTGCTCAGATGAATCACTCAGGAGTTGCATGGCTCTACCAACTCACTAACTCAATGTGCTCAGATGAATCACTTATACATTCAGGAGCTGTATGGCTCTACTAACTCAATGTGCTCAGATGAATCACTTATACATTCAGGAGCTGTATGGCTCTACTAACTCAATGTGCTCAGATGAATCACTTATACATTCAGGAGCTGTATGGCTCTACTAACTCAATGTGCTCAGATGAATCACTCAGGAGTTGTATGGCTCTACCAACTCACTAACTCAATGTGCTCAGATGAATCACTCAGGAGTTGTATGGCTCTACCAACTCACTAACTCAATGTGCTCAGATGAATCACTTATACATTCAGGAGCTGTATGGCTCTACTAACTCAATGTGCTCAGATGAATCACTTATACATTCAGGAGCTGTATGGCTCTACTAACTCAATGTGCTCAGATGAATCACTCAGGAGTTGCATGGCTCTACCAACTCACTAACTCAATGTGCTCAGATGAATCACTTATACATTCAGGAGCTGTATGGCTCTACTAACTCAATGTGCTCAGATGAATCACTTATACAATCAGGAGTTGTATGGCTCTACTAACTCAATGTGCTCAGATGAATCACTTATACATTCAGGAGCTGTATGGCTCTACTAACTCAATGTGCTCAGATGAATCACTCAGGAGTTGTATGGCTCTACCAACTCACTAACTCAATGTGCTCAGATGAATCACTCATACATTCAGGAGCTGTATGGCTCTACTAACTCAATGTGCTCAGATGAATCACTCAGGAGTTGTATGGCTCTACCAACTCACTAACTCAATGTGCTCAGATGAATCACTCAGGAGTTGTATGGCTCTACCAACTCACTAACTCAATGTGCTCAGATGAATCACTCAGGAGTTGTATGGCTCTACCAACTCACTAACTCAATGTGCTCAGATGAATCACTTATACATTCTGGAGCTGTATGGCTCTACTAACTCAATGTGCTCAGATGAATCACTCATACATTCAGGAGCTGTATGGCTCTACTAACTCAATGTGCTCAGATGAATCACTTATACATTCAGGAGCTGTATGGCTCTACTAACTCAATGTGCTCAGATGAATCACTTATACATTCAGGAGCTGTATGGCTCTACTAACTCAATGTGCTCAGATGAATCACTTATACATTCAGGAGCTGTATGGCTCTACTAACTCAATGTGCTCAGATGAATCACTCAGGAGTTGTATGGCTCTACCAACTCACTAACTCAATGTGCTCAGATGAATCACTTATACATTCAGGAGCTGTATGGCTCTACTAACTCAATGTGCTCAGATGAATCACTTATACATTCAGGAGCTGTATGGCTCTACTAACTCAATGTGCTCAGATGAATCACTTATACAATCAGGAGTTGTATGGCTCTACTAACTCAATGTGCTCAGATGAATCACTTATACATTCAGGAGCTGTATGGCTCTACTAACTCAATGTGCTCAGATGAATCACTCATACATTCAGGAGTTGTATGGCTTTACTAACTCAATGTGCTCAGATGAATCACTTATACATTCAGGAGCTGTATGGCTCTACTAACTCAATGTGCTCAGATGAATCACTTATACATTCAGGAGCTGTATGGCTCTACTAACTCAATGTGCTCAGATGAATCACTTATACAATCAGGAGTTGTATGGCTCTACTAACTCAATGTGCTCAGATGAATCACTTATACATTCAGGAGCTGTATGGCTCTACTAACTAAATGTGCTCAGATGAATCACTCAGGAGTTGTATGGCTCTACCAACTCACTAACTCAATGTGCTCAGATGAATCACTTATACATTCAGGAGCTGTATGGCTCTACTAACTGAATGTGCTCAGATGAATCACTTATACATTCAGGAGCTGTATGGCTCTACTAACTCAATATGCTCAGATGAATCACTTATACATTCAGGAGCTGTATGGCTCTACTAACTCAATGTGCTCAGATGAATCACTCAGGAGTTGTATGGCTCTACCAACTCACTAACTCAATGTGCTCAGATGAATCACTCAGGAGTTGTATGGCTCTACCAACTCACTAACTCAATGTGCTCAGATGAATCACTCAGGAGTTGTATGGCTCTACCAACTCACTAACTCAATGTGCTCAGATGAATCACTTATACATTCAGGAGCTGTATGGCTCTACTAACTCAATGTGCTCAGATGAATCACTTATACATTCAGGAGCTGTATGGCTCTACTAACTCAATGTGCTCAGATGAATCACTTATACATTCAGGAGCTGTATGGCTCTACTAACTCAATGTGCTCAGGTGAATCACTCAGGAGTTGTATGGCTCTACCAACTCACTAACTCAATGTGCTCAGATGAATCACTTATACATTCAGGAGCTGTATGGCTCTACTAACTCAATGTGCTCAGATGAATCACTTATACATTCAGGAGCTGTATGGCTCTACTAACTCAATGTGCTCAGATGAATCACTTATACATTCAGGAGCTGTATGGCTCTACTAACTCAATGTGCTCAGATGAATCACTTATACATTCAGGAGCTGTATGGCTCTACTAACTCAATGTGCTCAGATGAATCACTCAGGAGTTGTATGGCTCTACCAACTCACTAACTCAATGTGCTCAGATGAATCACTTATACAATCAGGAGTTGTATGGCTCTACTAACTCAATGTGCTCAGATGAATCACTTATACATTCAGGAGCTGTATGGCTCTACTAACTCAATGTGCTCAGATGAATCACTCAGGAGTTGTATGGCTCTAACAACTCACTAACTCAATGTGCTCAAATGAATCACTCAGGAGTTGTATGGCTCTACCAACTCACTAACTCAATGTGCTCAGATGAATCACTTATACATTCAGGAGCTGTATGGCTCTACTAACTCAATGTGCTCAGATGAATCACTTATACATTCAGGAGTTGTATGGCTCTACTAACTCAATGTGCTCAGATGAATCACTTATACATTCAGGAGTTGTATGGCTCTACTAACTCAATGTGCTCAGATGAATCACTTATACATTCAGGAGTTGTATGGCTCTACTAACTCAATGTGCTCAGATGAATCACTTATACATTCAGGAGCTGTATGGCTCTACTAACTCAATGTGCTCAGATGAATCACTCAGGAGTTGTATGGCTCTACCAACTCACTAACTCAATGTGCTCAGATGAATCACTTATACATTCAGGAGCTGTATGGCTCTACTAACTCAATGTGCTCAGATGAATCACTCATACATTCAGGAGTTGTATGGCTTTACTAACTCAATGTGCTCAGATGAATCACTTATACATTCAGGAGCTGTATGGCTCTACTAACTCAATGTGCTCAGATGAATCACTTATACATTCAGGAGCTGTATGGCTCTACTAACTCAATGTGCTCAGATGAATCACTTATACATTCAGGAGCTGTATGGCTCTACTAACTCAATGTGCTCAGATGAATCACTTATACAATCAGGAGTTGTATGGCTCTACTAACTCAATGTGCTCAGATGAATCACTTATACATTCAGGAGCTGTATGGCTCTACTAACTCAATGTGCTCAGATGAATCACTCAGGAGTTGTATGGCTCTACCAACTCACTAACTCAATGTGCTCAGATGAATCACTCAGGAGTTGTATGGCTCTACCAACTCACTAACTCAATGTGCTCAGATGAATCACTTATACATTCAGGAGCTGTATGGCTCTACTAACTCAATGTGCTCAGATGAATCACTTATACATTCAGGAGTTGTATGGCTCTACTAACTCAATGTGCTCAGATGAATCACTTATACATTCAGGAGTTGTATGGCTCTACTAACTCAATGTGCTCAGATGAATCACTTATACATTCAGGAGCTGTATGGCTCTACTAACTCAATGTGCTCAGATGAATCACTCAGGAGTTGTATGGCTCTACCAACTCACTAACTCAATGTGCTCAGATGAATCACTTATACATTCAGGAGCTGTATGGCTCTACTAACTCAATGTGCTCAGATGAATCACTCATACATTCAGGAGTTGTATGGCTTTACTAACTCAATGTGCTCAGATGAATCACTTATACATTCAGGAGCTGTATGGCTCTACTAACTCAATGTGCTCAGATGAATCACTTATACATTCAGGAGCTGTATGGCTCTACTAACTCAATGTGCTCAGATGAATCACTTATACATTCAGGAGCTGTATGGCTCTACTAACTCAATGTGCTCAGATGAATCACTTATACAATCAGGAGTTGTATGGCTCTACTAACTCAATGTGCTCAGATGAATCACTTATACATTCAGGAGCTGTATGGCTCTACTAACTCAATGTGCTCAGATGAATCACTCAGGAGTTGTATGGCTCTACCAACTCACTAACTCAATGTGCTCAGATGAATCACTCAGGAGTTGTATGGCTCTACCAACTCACTAACTCAATGTGCTCAGATGAATCACTCATACATTCAGGAGCTGTATGGCTCTACTAACTCAATGTGCTCAGATGAATCACTCAGGAGTTGTATGGCTCTACCAACTCACTAACTCAATGTGCTCAGATGAATCACTCAGGAGTTGTATGGCTCTACCAACTCACTAACTCAATGTGCTCAGATGAATC
Source organism: Rana muscosa (assembly GCA_029206835.1). Lineage (NCBI taxonomy): Eukaryota > Metazoa > Chordata > Amphibia > Anura > Ranidae > Rana > Rana muscosa. The sequence goes on from JARGYO010000019.1 coordinate 2,522,409, forward strand.
ACTCAGGAGTTGTATGGCTCTACCAACTCACTAACTCAATGTGCTCAGATGAATCACTTATACATTCAGGAGCTGTATGGCTCTACTAACTCAATGTGCTCAGATGAATCACTCATACATTCAGGAGCTGTATGGCTCTACTAACTCAATGTGCTCAGATGAATCACTTATACATTCAGGAGCTGTATGGCTCTACTAACTCAATGTGCTCAGATGAATCACTTATACATTCAGGAGCTGTATGGCTCTACTAACTCAATGTGCTCAGATGAATCACTTATACATTCAGGAGCTGTATGGCTCTACTAACTCAATGTGCTCAGATGAATCACTCAGGAGTTGTATGGCTCTACCAACTCACTAACTCAATGTGCTCAGATGAATCACTTATACATTCAGGAGCTGTATGGCTCTACTAACTCAATGTGCTCAGATGAATCACTTATACATTCAGGAGCTGTATGGCTCTACTAACTCAATGTGCTCAGATGAATCACTTATACATTCAGGAGCTGTATGGCTCTACTAACTCAATGTTCTCAGATGAATCACTTATACATTCAGGAGCTGTATGGCTCTACTAACTCAATGTGCTCAGATGAATCACTCAGGAGTTGTATGGCTCTACCAACTCACTAACTCAATGTGCTCAGATGAATCACTTATACAATCAGGAGTTGTATGGCTCTACTAACTCAATGTGCTCAGATGAATCACTTATACATTCAGGAGCTGTATGGCTCTACTAACTCAATGTGCTCAGATGAATCACTCAGGAGTTGTATGGCTCTACCAACTCACTTACTCAATGTGCTCAGATGAATCACTCAGGAGTTGTATGGCTCTACCAACTCACTAACTCAATGTGCTCAAATGAATCACTCAGGAGTTGTATGGCTCTACCAACTCACTAACTCAATGTGCTCAGATGAATCACTTATACATTCAGGAGCTGTATGGCTCTACTAACTCAATGTGCTCAGATGAATCACTTATACATTCAGGAGCTATATGGCTCTACTAACTCAATGTGCTCAGATGAATCACTTATACAATCAGGAGTTGTATGGCTCTACTAACTCAATGTGCTCAGATGAATCACTTATACATTCAGGAGCTGTGTGGCTCTACTAACTCAATGTGCTCAGATGAATCACTCAGGAGTTGTATGGCTCTACCAACTCACTAACTCAATGTGCTCAGATGAATCACTTATACATTCAGGAGCTGTATGGCTCTACTAACTCAATGTGCTCAGATGAATCACTCATACATTCAGGAGTTGTATGGCTTTACTAACTCAATGTGCTCAGATGAATCACTTATACATTCAGGAGCTGTATGGCTCTACTAACTCAATGTGCTCAGATGAATCACTCAGGAGTTGTATGGCTCTACCAACTCACTAACTCAATGTGCTCAGATGAATCACTTATACATTCAGGAGCTGTATGGCTCTACTAACTCAATGTGCTCAGATGAATCACTTATACATTCAGGAGCTGTATGGCTCTACTAACTCAATGTGCTCAGATGAATCACTTATACAATCAGGAGTTGTATGGCTCTACTAACTCAATGTGCTCAGATGAATCACTCATACATTCAGGAGCTGTATGGCTCTACTAACTCAATGTGCTCAGATGAATCACTCAGGAGTTGTATGGCTCTACCAACTCACTAACTCAATGTGCTCAGATGAATCACTCAGGAGTTGTATGGCTCTACCAACTCACTAACTCAATGTGCTCAGATGAATCACTCAGGAGTTGTATGGCTCTACCAACTCACTAACTCAATGTGCTCAGATGAATCACTTATACATTCAGGAGCTGTATGGCTCTACTAACTCAATGTGCTCAGATGAATCACTCATACATTCAGGAGCTGTATGGCTCTACTAACTCAATGTGCTCAGATGAATCACTTATACATTCAGGAGCTGTATGGCTCTACTAACTCAATGTGCTCAGATGAATCACTCAGGAGTTGTATGGCTCTACCAACTCACTAACTCAATGTGCTCAGATGAATCACTTATACATTCAGGAGCTGTATGGCTCTACTAACTCAATGTGCTCAGATGAATCACTTATACATTCAGGAGCTGTATGGCTCTACTAACTCAATGTGCTCAGATGAATCACTTATACATTCAGGAGCTGTATGGCTCTACTAACTCAATGTGCTCAGATGAATCACTTATACATTCAGGAGCTGTATGGCTCTACTAACTCAATGTGCTCAGATGAATCACTCAGGAGTTGTATGGCTCTACCAACTCACTAACTCAATGTGCTCAGATGAATCACTTATACAATCAGGAGTTGTATGGCTCTACTAACTCAATGTGCTCAGATGAATCACTTATACATTCAGGAGCTGTATGGCTCTACTAACTCAATGTGCTCAGATGAATCACTCAGGAGTTGTATGGCTCTACCAACTCACTTACTCAATGTGCTCAGATGAATCACTCAGGAGTTGTATGGCTCTACCAACTCACTAACTCAATGTGCTCAAATGAATCACTCAGGAGTTGTATGGCTCTACCAACTCACTAACTCAATGTGCTCAGATGAATCACTTATACATTCAGGAGCTGTATGGCTCTACTAACTCAATGTGCTCAGATGAATCACTTATACATTCAGGAGCTGTATGGCTCTACTAACTCAATGTGCTCAGATGAATCACTTATACAATCAGGAGTTGTATTGCTCTACTAACTCAATGTGCTCAGATGAATCACTTATACATTCAGGAGCTGTATGGCTCTACTAACTCAATGTGCTCAGATGAATCACTCAGGAGTTGTATGGCTCTACCAACTCACTAACTCAATGTGCTCAGATGAATCACTTATACATTCAGGAGCTGTATGGCTCTACTAACTCAATGTGCTCAGATGAATCACTCATACATTCAGGAGTTGTATGGCTTTACTAACTCAATGTGCTCAGATGAATCACTTATACATTCAGGAGCTGTATGGCTCTACTAACTCAATGTGCTCAGATGAATCACTTATACATTCAGGAGCTGTATGGCTCTACTAACTCAATGTGCTCAGATGAATCACTTATACATTCAGGAGCTGTATGGCTCTACTAACTCAATGTGCTCAGATGAATCACTTATACAATCAGGAGCTGTATGGCTCTACTAACTCAATGTGCTCAGATGAATCACTCATACATTCAGGAGCTGTATGGCTCTACTAACTCAATGTGCTCAGATGAATCACTTATACATTCAGGAGCTGTATGGCTCTACTAACTCAATGTGCTCAGATGAATCACTCATACATTCAGGAGCTGTATGGCTCTACTAACTCAATGTGCTCAGATGAATCACTCAGGAGTTGTATGGCTCTACCAACTCACTAACTCAATGTGCTCAGATGAATCACTCAGGAGTTGTATGGCTCTACCAACTCACTAACTCAATGTGCTCAGATGAATCACTCATACATTCAGGAGCTGTATGGCTCTACTAACTCAATGTGCTCAGATGAATCACTTATACAATCAGGAGCTGTATGGCTCTACTAACTCAATGTGCTCAGATGAATCACTTATACATTCAGGAGCTGTATGGCTCTACTAACTCAATGTGCTCAGATGAATCACTTATACATTCAGGAGCTGTATGGCTCTACTAACTCAATGTGCTCAGATGAATCACTTATACAATCAGGAGTTGTATGGCTCTACTAACTCAATGTGCTCAGATGAATCACTTATACATTCAGGAGCTGTATGGCTCTACTAACTAAATGTGCTCAGATGAATCACTCAGGAGTTGCATGGCTCTACCAACTCACTAACTCAATGTGCTCAGATGAATCACTTATACATTCAGGAGCTGTATGGCTCTACTAACTGAATGTGCTCAGATGAATCACTTATACATTCAGGAGCTGTATGGCTCTACTAACTCAATGTGCTCAGATGAATCACTTATACATTCAGGAGCTGTATGGCTCTACTAACTCAATGTGCTCAGATGAATCACTCAGGAGTTGTATGGCTCTACCAACTCACTAACTCAATGTGCTCAGATGAATCACTCAGGAGTTGTATGGCTCTACCAACTCACTAACTCAATGTGCTCAGATGAATCACTTATACATTCAGGAGCTGTATGGCTCTACTAACTCAATGTGCTCAGATGAATCACTTATACATTCAGGAGCTGTATGGCTCTACTAACTCAATGTGCTCAGATGAATCACTCAGGAGTTGTATGGCTCTACCAACTCACTAACTCAATGTGCTCAGATGAATCACTTATACATTCAGGAGCTGTATGGCTCTACTAACTCAATGTGCTCAGATGAATCACTTATACATTCAGGAGCTGTATGGCTCTACTAACTCAATGTGCTCAGATGAATCACTTATACATTCAGGAGCTGTATGGCTCTACTAACTCAATGTGCTCAGATGAATCACTTATACATTCAGGAGCTGTATGGCTCTACTAACTCAATGTGCTCAGATGAATCACTTATACATTCAGGAGCTGTATGGCTCTACTAACTCAATGTGCTCAGATGAATCACTTATACATTCAGGAGCTGTATGGCTCTACTAACTCAATGTGCTCAGATGAATCACTTATACATTCAGGAGCTGTATGGCTCTACTAACTCAATGTGCTCAGATGAATCACTTATACATTCAGGAGCTGTATGGCTCTACTAACTCAATGTGCTCAGATGAATCACTCAGGAGTTGTATGGCTCTACCAACTCACTTACTCAATGTGCTCAGATGAATCACTCAGGAGTTGTATGGCTCTACCAACTCACTAACTCAATGTGCTCAAATGAATCACTCAGGAGTTGTATGGCTCTACCAACTCACTAACTCAATGTGCTCAGATGAATCACTTATACATTCAGGAGCTGTATGGCTCTACTAACTCAATGTGCTCAGATGAATCACTTATACATTCAGGAGCTGTATGGCTCTACTAACTCAATGTGCTCAGATGAATCACTTATACAATCAGGAGTTGTATGGCTCTACTAACTCAATGTGCTCAGATGAATCACTTATACATTCAGGAGCTGTATGGCTCTACTAACTCAATGTGCTCAGATGAATCACTCAGGAGTTGTATGGCTCTACCAACTCACTAACTCAATGTGCTCAGATGAATCACTTATACATTCAGGAGCTGTATGGCTCTACTAACTCAATGTGCTCAGATGAATCACTCATACATTCAGGAGTTGTATGGCTTTACTAACTCAATGTGCTCAGATGAATCACTTATACATTCAGGAGCTGTATGGCTCTACTAACTCAATGTGCTCAGATGAATCACTTATACATTCAGGAGCTGTATGGCTCTACTAACTCAATGTGCTCAGATGAATCACTTATACATTCAGGAGCTGTATGGCTCTACTAACTCAATGTGCTCAGATGAATCACTTATACAATCAGGAGCTGTATGGCTCTACTAACTCAATGTGCTCAGATGAATCACTCATACATTCAGGAGCTGTATGGCTCTACTAACTCAATGTGCTCAGATGAATCACTTATACATTCAGGAGCTGTATGGCTCTACTAACTCAATGTGCTCAGATGAATCACTTATACAATCAGGAGTTGTATGGCTCTACTAACTCAATGTGCTCAGATGAATCACTTATACATTCAGGAGCTGTATGGCTCTACTAACTCAATGTGCTCAGATGAATCACTTATACATTCAGGAGCTGTATGGCTCTACTAACTCAATGTGCTCAGATGAATCACTCAGGAGTTGTATGGCTCTACCAACTCACTAACTCAATGTGCTCAGATGAATCACTCAGGAGTTGTATGGCTCTACCAACTCACTAACTCAATGTGCTCAGATGAATCACTCATACATTCAGGAGCTGTATGGCTCTACTAACTCAATGTGCTCAGATGAATCACTTATACAATCAGGAGCTGTATGGCTCTACTAACTCAATGTGCTCAGATGAATCACTCATACATTCAGGAGCTGTATGGCTCTACTAACTCAATGTGCTCAGATGAATCACTTATACATTCAGGAGCTGTATGGCTCTACTAACTCAATGTGCTCAGATGAATCACTTATACAATCAGGAGTTGTATGGCTCTACTAACTCAATGTGCTCAGATGAATCACTTATACATTCAGGAGCTGTATGGCTCTACTAACTAAATGTGCTCAGATGAATCACTCAGGAGTTGCATGGCTCTACCAACTCACTAACTCAATGTGCTCAGATGAATCACTTATACATTCAGGAGCTGTATGGCTCTACTAACTCAATGTGCTCAGATGAATCACTTATACATTCAGGAGCTGTATGGCTCTACTAACTCAATGTGCTCAGATGAATCACTTATACATTCAGGAGCTGTATGGCTCTACTAACTCAATGTGCTCAGATGAATCACTCAGGAGTTGTATGGCTCTACCAACTCACTAACTCAATGTGCTCAGATGAATCACTCAGGAGTTGTATGGCTCTACCAACTCACTAACTCAATGTGCTCAGATGAATCACTTATACATTCAGGAGCTGTATGGCTCTACTAACTCAATGTGCTCAGATGAATCACTTATACATTCAGGAGCTGTATGGCTCTACTAACTCAATGTGCTCAGATGAATCACTCAGGAGTTGTATGGCTCTACCAACTCACTAACTCAATGTGCTCAGATGAATCACTTATACATTCAGGAGCTGTATGGCTCTACTAACTCAATGTGCTCAGATGAATCACTTATACATTCAGGAGCTGTATGGCTCTACTAACTCAATGTGCTCAGATGAATCACTTATACATTCAGGAGCTGTATGGCTCTACTAACTCAATGTGCTCAGATGAATCACTCAGGAGTTGTATGGCTCTACCAACTCACTAACTCAATGTGCTCAGATGAATCACTTATACATTCAGGAGCTGTATGGCTCTACTAACTCAATGTGCTCAGATGAATCACTCAGGAGTTGTATGGCTCTACCAACTCACTAACTCAATGTGCTCAGATGAATCACTCAGGAGTTGTATGGCTCTACCAACTCACTAACTCAATGTGCTCAGATGAATCACTCATACATTCAGGAGCTGTATGGCTCTACTAACTCAATGTGCTCAGATGAATCACTTATACAATCAGGAGCTGTATGGCTCTACTAACTCAATGTGCTCAGATGAATCACTTATACATTCAGGAGCTGTATGGCTCTACTAACTCAATGTGCTCAGATGAATCACTTATACATTCAGGAGCTGTATGGCTCTACTAACTCAATGTGCTCAGATGAATCACTTATACAATCAGGAGTTGTATGGCTCTACTAACTCAATGTGCTCAGATGAATCACTTATACATTCAGGAGCTGTATGGCTCTACTAACTAAATGTGCTCAGATGAATCACTCAGGAGTTGCATGGCTCTACCAACTCACTAACTCAATGTGCTCAGATGAATCACTTATACATTCAGGAGCTGTATGGCTCTACTAACTGAATGTGCTCAGATGAATCACTTATACATTCAGGAGCTGTATGGCTCTACTAACTCAATGTGCTCAGATGAATCACTTATACATTCAGGAGCTGTATGGCTCTACTAACTCAATGTGCTCAGATGAATCACTCAGGAGTTGTATGGCTCTACCAACTCACTAACTCAATGTGCTCAGATGAATCACTCAGGAGTTGTATGGCTCTACCAACTCACTAACTCAATGTGCTCAGATGAATCACTTATACATTCAGGAGCTGTATGGCTCTACTAACTCAATGTGCTCAGATGAATCACTTATACATTCAGGAGCTGTATGGCTCTACTAACTCAATGTGCTCAGATGAATCACTCAGGAGTTGTATGGCTCTACCAACTCACTAACTCAATGTGCTCAGATGAATCACTTATACATTCAGGAGCTGTATGGCTCTACTAACTCAATGTGCTCAGATGAATCACTTATACATTCAGGAGCTGTATGGCTCTACTAACTCAATGTGCTCAGATGAATCACTTATACATTCAGGAGCTGTATGGCTCTACTAACTCAATGTGCTCAGATGAATCACTTATACATTCAGGAGCTGTATGGCTCTACTAACTCAATGTGCTCAGATGAATCACTTATACATTCAGGAGCTGTATGGCTCTACTAACTCAATGTGCTCAGATGAATCACTTATACATTCAGGAGCTGTATGGCTCTACTAACTCAATGTGCTCAGATGAATCACTTATACATTCAGGAGCTGTATGGCTCTACTAACTCAATGTGCTCAGATGAATCACTTATACATTCAGGAGCTGTATGGCTCTACTAACTCAATGTGCTCAGATGAATCACTCAGGAGTTGTATGGCTCTACCAACTCACTTACTCAATGTGCTCAGATGAATCACTCAGGAGTTGTATGGCTCTACCAACTCACTAACTCAATGTGCTCAAATGAATCACTCAGGAGTTGTATGGCTCTACCAACTCACTAACTCAATGTGCTCAGATGAATCACTTATACATTCAGGAGCTGTATGGCTCTACTAACTCAATGTGCTCAGATGAATCACTTATACATTCAGGAGCTGTATGGCTCTACTAACTCAATGTGCTCAGATGAATCACTCAGGAGTTGTATGGCTCTACCAACTCACTAACTCAATGTGCTCAGATGAATCACTTATACATTCAGGAGCTGTATGGCTCTACTAACTCAATGTGCTCAGATGAATCACTCATACATTCAGGAGTTGTATGGCTTTACTAACTCAATGTGCTCAGATGAATCACTTATACATTCAGGAGCTGTATGGCTCTACTAACTCAATGTGCTCAGATGAATCACTTATACATTCAGGAGCTGTATGGCTCTACTAACTCAATGTGCTCAGATGAATCACTTATACATTCAGGAGCTGTATGGCTCTACTAACTCAATGTGCTCAGATGAATCACTTATACAATCAGGAGCTGTATGGCTCTACTAACTCAATGTGCTCAGATGAATCACTCATACATTCAGGAGCTGTATGGCTCTACTAACTCAATGTGCTCAGATGAATCACTTATACATTCAGGAGCTGTATGGCTCTACTAACTCAATGTGCTCAGATGAATCACTTATACAATCAGGAGTTGTATGGCTCTACTAACTCAATGTGCTCAGATGAATCACTTATACATTCAGGAGCTGTATGGCTCTACTAACTCAATGTGCTCAGATGAATCACTTATACATTCAGGAGCTGTATGGCTCTACTAACTCAATGTGCTCAGATGAATCACTCAGGAGTTGTATGGCTCTACCAACTCACTAACTCAATGTGCTCAGATGAATCACTCAGGAGTTGTATGGCTCTACCAACTCACTAACTCAATGTGCTCAGATGAATCACTCATACATTCAGGAGCTGTATGGCTCTACTAACTCAATGTGCTCAGATGAATCACTTATACAATCAGGAGCTGTATGGCTCTACTAACTCAATGTGCTCAGATGAATCACTCATACATTCAGGAGCTGTATGGCTCTACTAACTCAATGTGCTCAGATGAATCACTTATACATTCAGGAGCTGTATGGCTCTACTAACTCAATGTGCTCAGATGAATCACTTATACAATCAGGAGTTGTATGGCTCTACTAACTCAATGTGCTCAGATGAATCACTTATACATTCAGGAGCTGTATGGCTCTACTAACTAAATGTGCTCAGATGAATCACTCAGGAGTTGCATGGCTCTACCAACTCACTAACTCAATGTGCTCAGATGAATCACTTATACATTCAGGAGCTGTATGGCTCTACTAACTCAATGTGCTCAGATGAATCACTTATACATTCAGGAGCTGTATGGCTCTACTAACTCAATGTGCTCAGATGAATCACTTATACATTCAGGAGCTGTATGGCTCTACTAACTCAATGTGCTCAGATGAATCACTTATACATTCAGGAGCTGTATGGCTCTACTAACTCAATGTGCTCAGATGAATCACTCAGGAGTTGTATGGCTCTACCAACTCACTAACTCAATGTGCTCAGATGAATCACTCAGGAGTTGTATGGCTCTACCAACTCACTAACTCAATGTGCTCAGATGAATCACTTATACATTCAGGAGCTGTATGGCTCTACTAACTCAATGTGCTCAGATGAATCACTTATACATTCAGGAGCTGTATGGCTCTACTAACTCAATGTGCTCAGATGAATCACTCAGGAGTTGTATGGCTCTACCAACTCACTAACTCAATGTGCTCAGATGAATCACTTATACATTCAGGAGCTGTATGGCTCTACTAACTCAATGTGCTCAGATGAATCACTTATACATTCAGGAGCTGTATGGCTCTACTAACTCAATGTGCTCAGATGAATCACTTATACATTCAGGAGCTGTATGGCTTTACTAACTCAATGTGCTCAGATGAATCACTTATACATTCAGGAGCTGTATGGCTCTACTAACTCAATGTGCTCAGATGAATCACTCAGGAGTTGTATGGCTCTACCAACTCACTAACTCAATGTGCTCAGATGAATCACTTATACAATCAGGAGTTGTATGGCTCTACTAACTCAATGTGCTCAGATGAATCACTTATACATTCAGGAGCTGTATGGCTCTACTAACTCAATGTGCTCAGATGAATCACTCAGGAGTTGTATGGCTCTACCAACTCACTTACTCAATGTGCTCAGATGAATCACTCAGGAGTTGTATGGCTCTACCAACTCACTAACTCAATGTGCTCAAATGAATCACTCAGGAGTTGTATGGCTCTACCAACTCACTAACTCAATGTGCTCAGATGAATCACTTATACATTCAGGAGCTGTATGGCTCTACTAACTCAATGTGCTCAGATGAATCACTTATACATTCAGGAGCTATATGGCTCTACTAACTCAATGTGCTCAGATGAATCACTTATACAATCAGGAGTTGTATGGCTCTACTAACTCAATGTGCTCAGATGAATCACTTATACATTCAGGAGCTGTATGGCTCTACTAACTCAATGTGCTCAGATGAATCACTCAGGAGTTGTATGGCTCTACCAACTCACTAACTCAATGTGCTCAGATGAATCACTTATACATTCAGGAGCTGTATGGCTCTACTAACTCAATGTGCTCAGATGAATCACTCATACATTCAGGAGTTGTATGGCTTTACTAACTCAATGTGCTCAGATGAATCACTTATACATTCAGGAGCTGTATGGCTCTACTAACTCAATGTGCTCAGATGAATCACTTATACATTCAGGAGCTGTATGGCTCTACTAACTCAATGTGCTCAGATGAATCACTTATACATTCAGGAGCTGTATGGCTCTACTAACTCAATGTGCTCAGATGAATCACTTATACAATCAGGAGTTGTATGGCTCTACTAACTCAATGTGCTCAGATGAATCACTTATACATTCAGGAGCTGTATGGCTCTACTAACTCAATGTGCTCAGATGAATCACTCAGGAGTTGTATGGCTCTACCAAATCACTAACTCAATGTGCTCAGATGAATCACTTATACATTCAGGAGCTGTATGGCTCTACTAACTCAATGTGCTCAGATGAATCACTTATACATTCAGGAGCTGTATGGCTCTACTAACTCAATGTGCTCAGATGAATCACTTATACAATCAGGAGTTGTATGGCTCTACTAACTCAATGTGCTCAGATGAATCACTTATACATTCAGGAGCTGTATGGCTCTACTAACTCAATGTGCTCAGATGAATCACTCAGGAGTTGTATGGCTCTACCAACTCACTAACTCAATGTGCTCAGATGAATCACTTATACATTCAGGAGCTGTATGGCTCTACTAACTCAATGTGCTCAGATGAATCACTCATACATTCAGGAGTTGTATGGCTTTACTAACTCAATGTGCTCAGATGAATCACTTATACATTCAGGAGCTGTATGGCTCTACTAACTCAATGTGCTCAGATGAATCACTTATACATTCAGGAGCTGTATGGCTCTACTAACTCAATGTGCTCAGATGAATCACTTATACAATCAGGAGTTGTATGGCTCTACTAACTCAATGTGCTCAGATGAATCACTTATACATTCAGGAGCTGTATGGCTCTACTAACTAAATGTGCTCAGATGAATCACTCAGGAGTTGTATGGCTCTACCAACTCACTAACTCAATGTGCTCAGATGAATCACTTATACATTCAGGAGCTGTATGGCTCTACTAACTGAATGTGCTCAGATGAATCACTTATACATTCAGGAGCTGTATGGCTCTACTAACTCAATATGCTCAGATGAATCACTTATACATTCAGGAGCTGTATGGCTCTACTAACTCAATGTGCTCAGATGAATCACTTATACATTCAGGAGCTGTATGGCTCTACTAACTCAATGTGCTCAGATGAATCACTTATACATTCAGGAGCTGTATGGCTCTACTAACTCAATGTGCTCAGGTGAATCACTCAGGAGTTGTATGGCTCTACCAACTCACTAACTCAATGTGCTCAGATGAATCACTTATACATTCAGGAGCTGTATGGCTCTACTAACTCAATGTGCTCAGATGAATCACTTATACATTCAGGAGCTGTATGGCTCTACTAACTCAATGTGCTCAGATGAATCACTTATACATTCAGGAGCTGTATGGCTCTACTAACTCAATGTGCTCAGATGAATCACTTATACATTCAGGAGCTGTATGGCTCTACTAACTCAATGTGCTCAGATGAATCACTCAGGAGTTGTATGGCTCTACCAACTCACTAACTCAATGTGCTCAGATGAATCACTTATACAATCAGGAGTTGTATGGCTCTACTAACTCAATGTGCTCAGATGAATCACTTATACATTCAGGAGCTGTATGGCTCTACTAACTCAATGTGCTCAGATGAATCACTCAGGAGTTGTATGGCTCTACCAACTCACTAACTCAATGTGCTCAAATGAATCACTCAGGAGTTGTATGGCTCTACCAACTCACTAACTCAATGTGCTCAGATGAATCACTTATACATTCAGGAGCTGTATGGCTCTACTAACTCAATGTGCTCAGATGAATCACTCAGGAGTTGTATGGCTCTACCAACTCACTAACTCAATGTGCTCAGATGAATCACTCAGGAGTTGTATGGCTCTACCAACTCACTAACTCAATGTGCTCAGATGAATCACTCATACATTCAGGAGCTGTATGGCTCTACTAACTCAATGTGCTCAGATGAATCACTCAGGAGTTGTATGGCTCTACCAACTCACTAACTCAATGTGCTCAGATGAATCACTCAGGAGTTGTATGGCTCTACCAACTCACTAACTCAATGTGCTCAGATGAATCACTTATACATTCAGGAGCTCTATGGCTCTACTAACTCAATGTGCTCAGATGAATCACTCATACATTCAGGAGCTGTATGGCTCTACTAACTCAATGTGCTCAGATGAATCACTTATACATTCAGGAGTTGTATGGCTCTACCAACTCACTAACTCAATGTGCTCAGATGAATCACTTATACATTCAGGAGCTGTATGGCTCTACTAACTCAATGTGCTCAGATGAATCACTTATACATTCAGGAGCTGTATGGCTCTACTAACTCAATGTGCTCAGATGAATCACTTATACATTCAGGAGCTGTATGGCTCTACTAACTCAATGTGCTCAGATGAATCACTCAGGAGTTGTATGGCTCTACCAACTCACTTACTCAATGTGCTCAGATGAATCACTCAGGAGTTGTATGGCTCTACCAACTCACTAACTCAATGTGCTCAAATGAATCACTCAGGAGTTGTATGGCTCTACCAACTCACTAACTCAATGTGCTCAGATGAATCACTTATACATTCAGGAGCTGTATGGCTCTACTAACTCAATGTGCTCAGATGAATCACTTATACATTCAGGAGCTATATGGCTCTACTAACTCAATGTGCTCAGATGAATCACTTATACAATCAGGAGTTGTATGGCTCTACTAACTCAATGTGCTCAGATGAATCACTTATACATTCAGGAGCTGTATGGCTCTACTAACTCAATGTGCTCAGATGAATCACTTATACATTCAGGAGCTGTATGGCTCTACTAACTCAATGTGCTCAGATGAATCACTCAGGAGTTGTATGGCTCTACCAACTCACTAACTCAATGTGCTCAGATGAATCACTTATACATTCAGGAGCTGTATGGCTCTACTAACTCAATGTGCTCAGATGAATCACTCATACATTCAGGAGTTGTATGGCTTTACTAACTCAATGTGCTCAGATGAATCACTTATACATTCAGGAGCTGTATGGCTCTACTAACTCAATGTGCTCAGATGAATCACTTATACATTCAGGAGCTGTATGGCTCTACTAACTCAATGTGCTCAGATGAATCACTTATACATTCAGGAGCTGTATGGCTCTACTAACTCAATGTGCTCAGATGAATCACTTATACAATCAGGAGTTGTATGGCTCTACTAACTCAATGTGCTCAGATGAATCACTTATACATTCAGGAGCTGTATGGCTCTACTAACTCAATGTGCTCAGATGAATCACTCAGGAGTTGTATGGCTCTACCAACTCACTAACTCAATGTGCTCAGATGAATCACTTATACATTCAGGAGCTGTATGGCTCTACTAACTCAATGTGCTCAGATGAATCACTCATACATTCAGGAGTTGTATGGCTTTACTAACTCAATGTGCTCAGATGAATCACTTATACATTCAGGAGCTGTATGGCTCTACTAACTCAATGTGCTCAGATGAATCACTTATACATTCAGGAGCTGTATGGCTCTACTAACTCAATGTGCTCAGATGAATCACTTATACAATCAGGAGTTGTATGGCTCTACTAACTCAATGTGCTCAGATGAATCACTTATACATTCAGGAGCTGTATGGCTCTACTAACTAAATGTGCTCAGATGAATCACTCAGGAGTTGTATGGCTCTACCAACTCACTAACTCAATGTGCTCAGATGAATCACTTATACATTCAGGAGCTGTATGGCTCTACTAACTGAATGTGCTCAGATGAATCACTTATACATTCAGGAGCTGTATGGCTCTACTAACTCAATGTGCTCAGATGAATCACTTATACATTCAGGAGCTGTATGGCTCTACTAACTCAATGTGCTCAGATGAATCACTCAGGAGTTGTATGGCTCTACCAACTCACTAACTCAATGTGCTCAGATGAATCACTCAGGAGTTGTATGGCTCTACCAACTCACTAACTCAATGTGCTCAGATGAATCACTCAGGAGTTGTATGGCTCTACCAACTCACTAACTCAATGTGCTCAGATGAATCACTTATACATTCAGGAGCTGTATGGCTCTACTAACTCAATGTGCTCAGATGAATCACTTATACATTCAGGAGCTGTATGGCTCTACTAACTCAATGTGCTCAGATGAATCACTTATACATTCAGGAGCTGTATGGCTCTACTAACTCAATGTGCTCAGATGAATCACTCAGGAGTTGTATGGCTCTACCAACTCACTAACTCAATGTGCTCAGATGAATCACTCAGGAGTTGTATGGCTCTACCAACTCACTAACTCAATGTGCTCAGATGAATCACTCAGGAGTTGTATGGCTCTACCAACTCACTAACTCAATGTGCTCAGATGAATCACTTATACATTCAGGAGCTGTATGGCTCTACTAACTCAATGTGCTCAGATGAATCACTTATACATTCAGGAGCTGTATGGCTCTACTAACTCAATGTGCTCAGATGAATCACTTATACATTCAGGAGCTGTATGGCTCTACTAACTCAATGTGCTCAGGTGAATCACTCAGGAGTTGTATGGCTCTACCAACTCACTAACTCAATGTGCTCAGATGAATCACTTATACATTCAGGAGCTGTATGGCTCTACTAACTCAATGTGCTCAGATGAATCACTTATACATTCAGGAGCTGTATGGCTCTACTAACTCAATGTGCTCAGATGAATCACTTATACATTCAGGAGCTGTATGGCTCTACTAACTCAATGTGCTCAGATGAATCACTCAGGAGTTGTATGGCTCTACCAACTCACTAACTCAATGTGCTCAGATGAATCACTTATACAATCAGGAGTTGTATGGCTCTACTAACTCAATGTGCTCAGATGAATCACTTATACATTCAGGAGCTGTATGGCTCTACTAACTCAATGTGCTCAGATGAATCACTCAGGAGTTGTATGGCTCTACCAACTCACTTACTCAATGTGCTCAGATGAATCACTCAGGAGTTGTATGGCTCTACCAACTCACTAACTCAATGTGCTCAAATGAATCACTCAGGAGTTGTATGGCTCTACCAACTCACTAACTCAATGTGCTCAGATGAATCACTTATACATTCAGGAGCTGTATGGCTCTACTAACTCAATGTGCTCAGATGAATCACTTATACATTCAGGAGTTGTATGGCTCTACTAACTCAATGTGCTCAGATGAATCACTTATACATTCAGGAGTTGTATGGCTCTACTAACTCAATGTGCTCAGATGAATCACTTATACATTCAGGAGCTGTATGGCTCTACTAACTCAATGTGCTCAGATGAATCACTCAGGAGTTGTATGGCTCTACCAACTCACTAACTCAATGTGCTCAGATGAATCACTTATACATTCAGGAGCTGTATGGCTCTACTAACTCAATGTGCTCAGATGAATCACTCATACATTCAGGAGTTGTATGGCTTTACTAACTCAATGTGCTCAGATGAATCACTTATACATTCAGGAGCTGTATGGCTCTACTAACTCAATGTGCTCAGATGAATCACTTATACATTCAGGAGCTGTATGGCTCTACTAACTCAATGTGCTCAGATGAATCACTTATACATTCAGGAGCTGTATGGCTCTACTAACTCAATGTGCTCAGATGAATCACTTATACATTCAGGAGCTGTATGGCTCTACTAACTCAATGTGCTCAGATGAATCACTTATACAATCAGGAGTTGTATGGCTCTACTAACTCAATGTGCTCAGATGAATCACTTATACATTCAGGAGCTGTATGGCTCTACTAACTCAATGTGCTCAGATGAATCACTCAGGAGTTGTATGGCTCTACCAACTCACTAACTCAATGTGCTCAGATGAATCACTCAGGAGTTGTATGGCTCTACCAACTCACTAACTCAATGTGCTCAGATGAATCACTCATACATTCAGGAGCTGTATGGCTCTACTAACTCAATGTGCTCAGATGAATCACTCAGGAGTTGTATGGCTCTACCAACTCACTAACTCAATGTGCTCAGATGAATCACTCAGGAGTTGTATGGCTCTACCAACTCACTAACTCAATGTGCTCAGATGAATCACTTATACATTCAGGAGCTGTATGGCTCTACTAACTCAATGTGCTCAGATGAATCACTCATACATTCAGGAGCTGTATGGCTCTACTAACTCAATGTGCTCAGATGAATCACTTATACATTCAGGAGCTGTATGGCTCTACTAACTCAATGTGCTCAGATGAATCACTTATACATTCAGGAGCTGTATGGCTCTACTAACTCAATGTGCTCAGATGAATCACTTATACATTCAGGAGCTGTATGGCTCTACTAACTCAATGTGCTCAGATGAATCACTCAGGAGTTGTATGGCTCTACCAACTCACTAACTCAATGTGCTCAGATGAATCACTCAGGAGTTGTATGGCTCTACCAACTCACTAACTCAATGTGCTCAGATGAATCACTCATACATTCAGGAGCTGTATGGCTCTACTAACTCAATGTGCTCAGATGAATCACTTATACAATCAGGAGCTGTATGGCTCTACTAACTCAATGTGCTCAGATGAATCACTCATACATTCAGGAGCTGTATGGCTCTACTAACTCAATGTGCTCAGATGAATCACTTATACATTCAGGAGCTGTATGGCTCTACTAACTCAATGTGCTCAGATGAATCACTTATACAATCAGGAGTTGTATGGCTCTACTAACTCAATGTGCTCAGATGAATCACTTATACATTCAGGAGCTGTATGGCTCTACTAACTAAATGTGCTCAGATGAATCACTCAGGAGTTGTATGGCTCTACCAACTCACTAACTCAATGTGCTCAGATGAATCACTTATACATTCAGGAGCTGTATGGCTCTACTAACTGAATGTGCTCAGATGAATCACTTATACATTCAGGAGCTGTATGGCTCTACTAACTCAATGTGCTCAGATGAATCACTTATACATTCAGGAGCTGTATGGCTCTACTAACTCAATGTGCTCAGATGAATCACTCAGGAGTTGTATGGCTCTACCAACTCACTAACTCAATGTGCTCAGATGAATCACTCAGGAGTTGTATGGCTCTACCAACTCACTAACTCAATGTGCTCAGATGAATCACTTATACATTCAGGAGCTGTATGGCTCTACTAACTCAATGTGCTCAGATGAATCACTCATACATTCAGGAGCTGTATGGCTCTACTAACTCAATGTGCTCAGATGAATCACTTATACATTCAGGAGCTGTATGGCTCTACTAACTCAATGTGCTCAGATGAATCACTTATACATTCAGGAGCTGTATGGCTCTACTAACTCAATGTGCTCAGATGAATCACTCAGGAGTTGTATGGCTCTACCAACTCACTAACTCAATGTGCTCAGATGAATCACTTATACATTCAGGAGCTGTATGGCTCTACTAACTCAATGTGCTCAGATGAATCACTTATACATTCAGGAGCTGTATGGCTCTACTAACTCAATGTGCTCAGATGAATCACTTATACATTCAGGAGCTGTATGGCTCTACTAACTCAATGTGCTCAGATGAATCACTCAGGAGTTGTATGGCTCTACCAACTCACTAACTCAATGTGCTCAGATGAATCACTTATACAATCAGGAGTAGGGATGAGCTTCGTGTTCGAGTCGAACATACGTTCGACTCGAACATCGGCTGTTCGATCGTTCGACGAAGATCGAACGATTTGGGCCGTTCGCGCCAAATTCGAGTGACGCGAACGGCCCACAATGCACTACGCCATCGCAGTGTCATCCAGGCGCTGTGATTGGCCAAGCATGCACTGTGACCCCGCATGCTTGGCCAATCACAGC
This sequence comes from Rana muscosa, assembly GCA_029206835.1. NCBI lineage: Eukaryota > Metazoa > Chordata > Amphibia > Anura > Ranidae > Rana > Rana muscosa. The sequence goes on from JARGYO010000019.1 coordinate 2,541,563, forward strand.
GCCGGCAGCGAGGAGAGCAATGATTGGCCACAGGCAGGATGCCTGTGGCCAATTATTGCTGAGGGTGTTTAGTACACGCCCCACACTATAAAAGGCCGCCAGCACGGCGGCCTAGTGTAGTGTGTTCCGGAGCAGGGATAGAGCAGCATAGGCAGGGACAGTGACTTTTATTTCTTTCTTGCTTAACCTGGATTCCTTTAGTTTAGGGAAAGAGAAGGATAGGTAGGGAGAGTGTCAGTGTGTTTTGTGCTTGTGCTATATTGTGCTTAAAAAAAACATTTTTTCTAGGGACAGAAAACTGTAGGTAGGGAGAGTGTCAGTTTCTTTCACTGTCAAAGTCCTTGTTTCCAGGGACCTGGAAGGACAGTGAGTGAATTCTCCTTGTGCTAAATTGTGCTTAAAAAAAACATTTTTTCTAGGGACAGAAAACTGTAGGTAGGGAGAGTGTCAGTTTCTTTCACTGTGAAAGTCCTTGTTTCCAGGGACCTGGAAGGACAGTGAGTGAATTCTCCTTGTGCTAAATTGTGCTTAAAAAAAAACATTTTTTCTAGGGACAGAAAACTGTAGGTAGGGAGAGTGTCAGTTTCTTTCACTGTGAAAGTCCTTGTTTCCAGGGACCTGGAAGGACAGTGAGTGAATTCTCCTTGTGCTAAATTGTGCTTAAAAAAAACATTTTTTCTAGGGACAGAAAACTGTAGGTAGGGAGAGTGTCAGTTTCTTTCACTGTCAAAGTCCTTGTTTCCAGGGACCTGGAAGGACAGTGAGTGAATTCTCCTTGTGCTATATTGTGCTTAAAAAAAACATTTTTTCTAGGGACAGAAAACTGTAGGTAGGGAGAGTGTCAGTTTCTTTCACTGTCAAAGTCCTTGTTTGCAGGGACCTGGAAGGACAGTGAGTGAATTCTCCTTGTGCTAAATTGTGCTTAAAAAAAACATTTTTTCTAGGGACAGAAAACTGTAGGTAGGGAGAGTGTCAGTTTCTTTCACTGTCAAAGTCCTTGTTTCCAGGGACCTGGAAGGACAGTGAGTGAATTCTCCTTGTGCTATATTGTGCTTAAAAAAAACATTTTTTCTAGGGACAGAAAACTGTAGGTAGGGAGAGTGTCAGTTTCTTTCACTGTGAAAGTCCTTGTTTCCAGGGACCTGGAAGGACAGTGAGTGAATTCTCCTTGTGCTAAATTGTGCTTAAAAAAAACATTTTTTCTAGGGACAGAAAACTGTAGGTAGGGAGAGTGTCAGTTTCTTTCACTGTGAAAGTCCTTGTTTCCAGGGACCTGGAAGGACAGTGAGTGAATTCTCCTTGTGCTAAATTGTGCTTAAAAAAAACATTTTTTCTAGGGACAGAAAACTGTAGGTAGGGAGAGTGTCAGTTTCTTTCACTGTGAAAGTCCTTGTTTCCAGGGACCTGGAAGGACAGTGAGTGAATTCTCCTTGTGCTAAATTGTGCTTAAAAAAAAACATTTTTTCTAGGGACAGAAAACTGTAGGTAGGGAGAGTGTCAGTTTCTTTCACTGTGAAAGTCCTTGTTTCCAGGGACCTGGAAGGACAGTGAGTGAATTCTCCTTGTGCTAAATTGTGCTTAAAAAAAACATTTTTTCTAGGGACAGAAAACTGTAGGTAGGGAGAGTGTCAGTTTCTTTCACTGTCAAAGTCCTTGTTTCCAGGGACCTGGAAGGACAGTGAGTGAATTCTCCTTGTGCTATATTGTGCTTAAAAAAAACATTTTTTCTAGGGACAGAAAACTGTAGGTAGGGAGAGTGTCAGTTTCTTTCACTGTCAAAGTCCTTGTTTCCAGGGACCTGGAAGGACAGTGAGTGAATTCTCCTTGTGCTAAATTGTGCTTAAAAAAAACATTTTTTCTAGGGACAGAAAACTGTAGGTAGGGAGAGTGTCAGTTTCTTTCACTGTCAAAGTCCTTGTTTGCAGGGACCTGGAAGGACAGTGAGTGAATTCTCCTTGTGCTAAATTGTGCTTAAAAAAAACATTTTTTCTAGGGACAGAAAACTGTAGGTAGGGAGAGTGTCAGTTTCTTTCACTGTCAAAGTCCTTGTTTCCAGGGACCTGGAAGGACAGTGAGTGAATTCTCCTTGTGCTATATTGTGCTTAAAAAAAACATTTTTTCTAGGGACAGAAAACTGTAGGTAGGGAGAGTGTCAGTTTCTTTCACTGTCAAAGTCCTTGTTTCCAGGGACCTGGAAGGACAGTGAGTGAATTCTCCTTGTGCTAAATTGTGCTTAAAAAAAACATTTTTTCTAGGGACAGAAAACTGTAGGTAGGGAGAGTGTCAGTTTCTTTCACTGTCAAAGTCCTTGTTTCCAGGGACCTGGAAGGACAGTGAGTGAATTCTCCTTGTGCTATATTGTGCTTAAAAAAAACATTTTTTCTAGGGACAGAAAACTGTAGGTAGGGAGAGTGTCAGTTTCTTTCACTGTCAAAGTCCTTGTTTCCAGGGACCTGGAAGGACAGTGAGTGAATTCTCCTTGTGCTAAATTGTGCTTAAAAAAAACATTTTTTCTAGGGACAGAAAACTGTAGGTAGGGAGAGTGTCAGTTTCTTTCACTGTCAAAGTCCTTGTTTCCAGGGACCTGGAAGGACAGTGAGTGAATTCTCCTTGTGCTAAATTGTGCTTAAAAAAAACATTTTTTGTAGGGACAGAAAACTGTAGGTAGGGAGAGTGTCAGTTTCTTTCACTGTGAAAGTCCTTGTTTCCAGGGACCTGGAAGGACAGTGAGTGAATTCTCCTTGTGCTAAATTGTGCTTAAAAAAAACATTTTTTCTAGGGACAGAAAACTGTAGGTAGGGAGAGTGTCAGTTTCTTTCACTGTGAAAGTCCTTGTTTCCAGGGACCTGGAAGGACAGTGAGTGAATTCTCCTTGTGCTAAATTGTGCTTAAAAAAAACATTTTTTCTAGGGACAGAAAACTGTAGGTAGGGAGAGTGTCAGTTTCTTTCACTGTGAAAGTCCTTGTTTCCAGGGACCTGGAAGGACAGTGAGTGAATTCTCCTTGTGCTAAATTGTGCTTAAAAAAAAACATTTTTTCTAGGGACAGAAAACTGTAGGTAGGGAGAGTGTCAGTTTCTTTCACTGTGAAAGTCCTTGTTTCCAGGGACCTGGAAGGACAGTGAGTGAATTCTCCTTGTGCTATATTGTGCTTAAAAAAAAACATTTTTTCTAGGGACAGAAAACTGTAGGTAGGGAGAGTGTCAGTTTCTTTCACTGTCAAAGTCCTTGTTTCCAGGGACCTGGAAGGACAGTGAGTGAATTCTCCTTGTGCTAAATTGTGCTTAAAAAAAACATTTTTTCTAGGGACAGAAAACTGTAGGTAGGGAGAGTGTCAGTTTCTTTCACTGTCAAAGTCCTTGTTTGCAGGGACCTGGAAGGACAGTGAGTGAATTCTCCTTGTGCTAAATTGTGCTTAAAAAAAACATTTTTTCTAGGGACAGAAAACTGTAGGTAGGGAGAGTGTCAGTTTCTTTCACTGTCAAAGTCCTTGTTTCCAGGGACCTGGAAGGACAGTGAGTGAATTCTCCTTGTGCTATATTGTGCTTAAAAAAAACATTTTTTCTAGGGACAGAAAACTGTAGGTAGGGAGAGTGTCAGTTTCTTTCACTGTCAAAGTCCTTGTTTCCAGGGACCTGGAAGGACAGTGAGTGAATTCTCCTTGTGCTAAATTGTGCTTAAAAAAAACATTTTTTCTAGGGACAGAAAACTGTAGGTAGGGAGAGTGTCAGTTTCTTTCACTGTCAAAGTCCTTGTTTCCAGGGACCTGGAAGGACAGTGAGTGAATTCTCCTTGTGCTAAATTGTGCTTAAAAAAAACATTTTTTCTAGGGACAGAAAACTGTAGGTAGGGAGAGTGTCAGTTTCTTTCACTGTCAAAGTCCTTGTTTCCAGGGACCTGGAAGGACAGTGAGTGAATTCTCCTTGTGCTAAATTGTGCTTAAAAAAAACATTTTTTCTAGGGACAGAAAACTGTAGGTAGGGAGAGTGTCAGTTTCTTTCACTGTGAAAGTCCTTGTTTCCAGGGACCTGGAAGGACAGTGAGTGAATTCTCCTTGTGCTAAATTGTGCTTAAAAAAAACATTTTTTCTAGGGACAGAAAACTGTAGGTAGGGAGAGTGTCAGTTTCTTTCACTGTGAAAGTCCTTGTTTCAAGGGACAGAGAAGGACACCTGAAGGTAGCCCTTATTGCTTTTTTCCCATCTCCCTGCAGGCCATCTATTAGAATGTCTGGAAGGCAAACAAGGAGAGGCAGACAGTCAGGAGGCAATAAAAGAGGGCAAGCAGGCTCTGTGTCTGGGGGCAACAGTGCTGGTCGTGGACGCGGTGCATTGTCATCAGCACATGGCCATGGGACACGCTTGTCCTTCTTTTCGGCAGCTGGACATGTTGAGCCACATCATGCCGAAGACTTGGTAGAGTGGATGACCAAGCCCTCCTCCTCCTCCTCATCCTCTCTCACCCAGGCTCAGGGTACTGGAAAAGCAGCTGCCAAAGCGTCCTCTTCCCTGGTATCAATGTCAGACTCATCATCAGTCACTCCTTCCCTAGACCCACCATGTCCTCCTCCTGAGGAGTCCCCCGAACTGTTTCAGCACAGTGTTGGGTACATGCTCCAGGAGGATGCCCAGCGTTTCGAAGGGTCTGTTGATGAAACCCAGCTAGAGGAAGGCAGTAGCGTGAGAGCAGACAGAGGGGATGCTCAAGAAGGACACCAATCTGGCAGTCATGTTCCAGCAGCTGCAGCATACTGCCATATTGGCTCCAGTGATGAGGAGGGAGGTGATGATGAGGTCACTGACTCCACGTGGGTGCCTAATAGGAGAGAGGAGGAGGAGGCACATCTCCAACGAGGCAGGATGCCCTTTGGTGGCCAGCGTAAGGGCAGTACACCGACGGAATCACACCGCAGAGCTCCGCCTGTGCAGGGCGCTGCCTCTGCCCGTCATTCAAAAAGTTCTTTGGTGTGGGCCTTTTTTGAGGCTAGTGCATCAGATCGCACAGCTGCTGTTTGCAACATATGTCTCAAGCGTATATCGCGTGGCCAAAACATCAGCCGCTTGGGTACCACATGCCTGACCAGACATATGTTGACCTGCCATGCAGCTCGTTGGCAAGCCTACCTCAAAGACCCACACCAAAGAACAAAGCGGACCTCTCCTTGCACCGCATCAGCTGGGATCTCCAACCCCACTATAACTTCAGTCCTCTCTGAAACATGCACTGAGAGGAATGAAGGTGTAGAATTAGGTGTGTCACAGCCAAGTACTTGCGGCCACTCTGCTAGCAGTACACCGACGTCCGATTCTAGCAGGCAAATTTCCCTGCCCCAGCTGCTGGACCGTCAAAAGAAGTTCACTCCCAGCCATCCACATGCCCAGCGGTTGAATGCTAGCTTGGCTAAATTGCTAGCGCTTCAACTGCTGCCTTTTCAGTTGGTAGACTCGGCCCCCTTCCGTGAGTTTGTGCAATGTGCGGTTCCTCAGTGGCAGGTTCCCAAACGCCACTTTTTCTCAGGGAAGGCTATTCCGGCTCTCTACCGGCATGTGGAAGGCAATGTCTTGGCCTCGCTGGACAGGGCGGTCAGCGGTAAGGTGCATATTACCGCTGACTCATGGTCCAGCAGGCATGGACAGGGACGTTACCTTTCTTTCACGGCCCATTGGGTCACTCTTTTGGCAGCTGGGAAGGATGCAGGACAAGGTGCAGTAGTGTTGGAGGTTGTCCCACCGCCACGCCTCCAAAATGCTACTACTGGTTGTGACACACCTCTCTCCTCCACCCCCTCCTCTTCTTCTTCCTCCATGGCCTCTTCCTGTGGTTTGTCCTATGAACCAGCGGTGCTCCGTAGCCGTTCACGGGGCTACGCAAGTACGCAGGCAAAAAGATGCCATGCCGTGCTTGCGCTGGTGTGTTTGGGGGACAGAAGCCACACTGGGGCAGAGGTCCTGTCTGCTCTGCAGGGCCAGGCCGAGAGGTGGTTGACGCCACGCCAGCTTAAGCCAGGAATGGTGGTTTGCGACAATGGCACCAACCTCCTCTCCGCCCTCCGACAGGGACAACTGACCCATGTGCCCTGTGTGGCTCACGTCCTTAACCTGGTGGTGCAGCGGTTCTTGGGCAGGTACCCGGGCTTACAGGATGTCCTGAGGCAGGCCAGGAAAGTCTGTGTGCATTTCCGCAGATCTTATAATGCCAGTGCTCGCCTGGCTGAGCTGCAAAAGGAGTTGAACCTGCCCAAGAACCGCCTTATATGTGACATGCCCACCAGGTGGAACTCAACGTTGGCCATGCTGCAGCGGCTGCACACGCAGCAGAGGGCCATCAATGAGTACCTGTGCGACTATTGCACCAGGACAGGGTCAGGGGAGCTTGGTTTTTTTCTCCACGCCAGTGGGGCATGATCAGGGATGCATGCACTGTCCTGGCACCATTTGAGGAGGCCACGAGGATGGTGAGCAGTGACAGTGCATGCATCAGTGATACTGTACCTCTTGTCCACCTGTTGAAACATACGCTGCGTGGAATAATGGACAGGGCACTTGAGGCAGAACAGAGGCAGAAAGAGGAGGACTTCCTTGCCTCTCAAGGCCCCCTTTACCCAGACAGTGTTCCTTCTGTCCCACCCATCGCACAGGAAGAGGAGGAGGAGGAGGAGGAGGAGGAGGAGGAGGAGGATTGTGTCAGCATGGAGGTGGAGGCTGGCACTCAGCATCATCAGCAGCAGTCTTTTAGGGATGATTTACAGTCCCAAGAAACCAGTGGACTTGTACGTGGCTGGGAGGAGGTGGCTGCGGATCATGTCGTCCTTAGTGACCCAGAGGACTCCGGAGCGAATGCCTCAGCAAACCTACGCTGCATGGCCTCCCTGATCCTGCAAAGTCTGCGGAAGGATCCTCGTATTCTTCGGATCAAGGAGAGGGACCATTACTGGCTGGCCACTCTCCTTGATCCACGGTACAAGGGTAAGGTTGCGGACCTTATGTTACCGTCGCAGAGGGAGCAGAGGATGAGACAACTCCGGGAGGCCTTGCAGAAAGGTCTGTGCAACGCGTTCCCAGAGACTGGGAGGTTACAAACTCCTGGTCCTGGACAACGAGTTGCTGAGGCTTCGGCCAGTCAAAGAAGGAGCGGTGGGGAAGGTGGCCGTCTGACCGATGCGTTCAGACAATTCTTTAGTCCGCAGCCCCAAAGTATGATCGGTTCCAGCAACCATCGCCAGCGTCTGATAAACATGGTGCAGGAATATCTAGGGGCAAGGTCAGACTTGGACACCTTCCCCACCGAAAATCCTCTGGCTTACTGGGTCTTGAGGATGGATCACTGGCCAGAGCTTGCACAGTATGCAATTGAGCTACTGGCCTGTCCTGCATCCAGCGTTCTTTCGGAACGCACATTCAGTGCTGCTGGAGGATTTGTCACGGATCACAGGGTGCGCCTGTCCACCGACTCGGTTGATCGACTGACTTTCATCAAGATGAACCAGTCTTGGATCACCACCAGCTACCACACACCTGATGCTGATATAACAGACTAATTGATTTTAACATGTCACATCCCTTCAAGACTGATGCTGATGCTGAGTGCCTGTGCTGTTATGTTGACTGGCTATCCTCCTCCTCCGAGTCCTCAATGATACGATTGATGATGATAGCTTGGAAGATCATTTTTGTTTATGGGTGCCGCCACCAGTGGCTAAGGCCCAATTTTTCAGCCCCTGTTTTACAGGGGCGTGTAATTACAATTTTTTTAGCAATAATTTGCCATAGGGCTCATTGCTGTGCTCCAAGTACAGTATCTGTGAGGGGTTGGAGTGTTGTGGCACCAGTGCCTAAGGCCCAATTTTTCAGCCCCTGTTTAACAGGGGCGTGTCATTACAATTTTTGAAGCAATACTTTGCAACAGGGCTCATTGCTGTGCTCCAAGTACAGTATCTGTGAGGGGTTGTAGTGTTGTGCCACCAGTGCCTAAGGCCCAATTTTTCAGCCCCTGTTCAACAGGGGCATGCAATTACAATTCTTGATCTAATAATTCACAGCAGGGTCCATTGCTGCACCCACCAAGAGTAACTCTGAGGGCTTACAGTCTTGTGGCAACGCCACCGCCACCACCACCACGAAAGGCCCAATTTTTCAGCCCCTGTTCAAAAGGGGCATGTAATTACAATTCTTGATCTAATAATTCACAGCAGGGCCCATTGCTGCACCCACCAAGAGTAACTGTCAGGGCTTACAGTGTTGTGGCACCAGCACCACCATCAAAGCCCCAATTTTTACTACCACTGTTCAACAATTATATGTAATTAAAATTCCTGATATAATAGTTGACAGCAGGGCGTTCCAGCACCAACCAAGAGTAACTGAGTGCTTACAGTGTTGTGCCAACACCAACAACTAAGGGGCCTATTTCTGCAGAGTATATACGGCAGGTCCCTACTTTCAAACATCCAACTTACAAACGACTCCTACTTGCAAACGAAAGAAGACAACAGGAAGTGAGAGGAAATCTACCCCTAGAAAGGAAAATTCTCTCCTGTAAGAATAAATATGGGAGAAAGGGGTCTCATCTGTACTGATGCTTTATCAGCAATCCTTGTTTCAAGAAAAACACCACATTTCAAAAACAGTTGTCATTGGGACGGAAAGTGAGGTGAAATGTTCTGAACAGGGGCACAGACAGCAAAACAAATGTTACAGGGGTGATAACCCTTACCTATGTTTCCCAAAAAGTTTAAAAATAGATTTTTGGGCTGGAGCTACACTTCAACAATGTACCTGTTCAAAATTACAAACACATTCTACATAAGAACAAACCTACAGTCCCTGTCTTGTATGCACCGCCTGTATACGGCTGTTCAGAGTATATAGGGCCTTTTTTATTTTATGTGCGGGGTTCCCCTTAATATCCATACAAGACCCAAAGGGGCTGGTAATGGGCTGGGGTAGGGGGGGGTGTTGATGGGGTAGCTATGCCATTTTTCCTAAAGATTTTCATCCATATTACCGGGACCAGACATTGCATTAAAGCCGCAAGCAGTTTTAAATGACTTTTTTCCCTTTAGAAATGTTATTTTGTGCAGGGACAGTTCTAAACACGGGAAACACGTGGCACTTCACAGGCATACTTTAGACACCCCCCAGGTACGATATTTAAAGGAATATTTGACTTTTTTTTTTCACTTTATGCATCATTAAAATGACTGCTCCCGAAAAACGACCGTTTTTAAAACTTCTTTTTGCATTGATACATGTCCCCTGGTGCAGAACCCGGGTTCCCAAACCCTTTTTAGGACAATAACATGCATAATAGTTGTTATAATTAGCACTTTAGAATTCGAACGTTCGCATCCATTGTATTTAATAGGGTTCTAATGTTCGTTCGAACTTTCGGTCCGTTCGCGGGTTCTGGTGCGAACCGAACCCGGGGGTGTTCGGCTCATCACTAATCAGGAGTTGTATGGCTCTACTAACTCAATGTGCTCAGATGAATCACTTATACATTCAGGAGCTGTATGGCTCTACTAACTCAATGTGCTCAGATGAATCACTCAGGAGTTGTATGGCTCTACCAACTCACTTACTCAATGTGCTCAGATGAATCACTCAGGAGTTGTATGGCTCTACCAACTCACTAACTCAATGTGCTCAAATGAATCACTCAGGAGTTGTATGGCTCTACCAACTCACTAACTCAATGTGCTCAGATGAATCACTTATACATTCAGGAGCTGTATGGCTCTACTAACTCAATGTGCTCAGATGAATCACTTATACATTCAGGAGCTATATGGCTCTACTAACTCAATGTGCTCAGATGAATCACTTATACAATCAGGAGTTGTATGGCTCTACTAACTCAATGTGCTCAGATGAATCACTTATACATTCAGGAGCTGTATGGCTCTACTAACTCAATGTGCTCAGATGAATCACTCAGGAGTTGTATGGCTCTACCAACTCACTAACTCAATGTGCTCAGATGAATCACTTATACATTCAGGAGCTGTATGGCTCTACTAACTCAATGTGCTCAGATGAATCACTCATACATTCAGGAGTTGTATGGCTTTACTAACTCAATGTGCTCAGATGAATCACTTATACATTCAGGAGCTGTATGGCTCTACTAACTCAATGTGCTCAGATGAATCACTTATACATTCAGGAGCTGTATGGCTCTACTAACTCAATGTGCTCAGATGAATCACTTATACATTCAGGAGCTGTATGGCTCTACTAACTCAATGTGCTCAGATGAATCACTCAGGAGTTGTATGGCTCTACCAACTCACTAACTCAATGTGCTCAGATGAATCACTTATACATTCAGGAGCTGTATGGCTCTACTAACTCAATGTGCTCAGATGAATCACTTATACATTCAGGAGCTGTATGGCTCTACTAACTCAATGTGCTCAGATGAATCACTTATACAATCAGGAGTTGTATGGCTCTACTAACTCAATGTGCTCAGATGAATCACTTATACATTCAGGAGCTGTATGGCTCTACTAACTCAATGTGCTCAGATGAATCACTCAGGAGTTGTATGGCTCTACCAACTCACTAACTCAATGTGCTCAGATGAATCACTTATACATTCAGGAGCTGTATGGCTCTACTAACTCAATGTGCTCAGATGAATCACTCATACATTCAGGAGTTGTATGGCTTTACTAACTCAATGTGCTCAGATGAATCACTTATACATTCAGGAGCTGTATGGCTCTACTAACTCAATGTGCTCAGATGAATCACTTATACATTCAGGAGCTGTATGGCTCTACTAACTCAATGTGCTCAGATGAATCACTTATACAATCAGGAGTTGTATGGCTCTACTAACTCAATGTGCTCAGATGAATCACTTATACATTCAGGAGCTGTATGGCTCTACTAACTAAATGTGCTCAGATGAATCACTCAGGAGTTGTATGGCTCTACCAACTCACTAACTCAATGTGCTCAGATGAATCACTTATACATTCAGGAGCTGTATGGCTCTACTAACTGAATGTGCTCAGATGAATCACTTATACATTCAGGAGCTGTATGGCTCTACTAACTCAATGTGCTCAGATGAATCACTTATACATTCAGGAGCTGTATGGCTCTACTAACTCAATGTGCTCAGATGAATCACTCAGGAGTTGTATGGCTCTACCAACTCACTAACTCAATGTGCTCAGATGAATCACTCAGGAGTTGTATGGCTCTACCAACTCACTAACTCAATGTGCTCAGATGAATCACTCAGGAGTTGTATAGCTCTACCAACTCACTAACTCAATGTGCTCAGATGAATCACTTATAGATTAAGGAGCTGTATGGCTCTACTAACTCAATGTGCTCAGATGAATCACTCATACATTCAGGAGCTGTATGGCTCTACTAACTCAATGTGCTCAGATGAATCACTTATACATTCAGGAGCTGTATGGCTCTACTAACTCAATGTGCTCAGATGAATCACTTATACATTCAGGAGCTGTATGGCTCTACTAACTCAATGTGCTCAGGTGAATCACTCAGGAGTTGTATGGCTCTACCAACTCACTAACTCAATGTGCTCAGATGAATCACTTATACATTCAGGAGCTGTATGGCTCTACTAACTCAATGTGCTCAGATGAATCACTTATACATTCAGGAGCTGTATGGCTCTACTAACTCAATGTGCTCAGATGAATCACTTATACATTCAGGAGCTGTATGGCTCTACTAACTCAATGTGCTCAGATGAATCACTTATACATTCAGGAGCTGTATGGCTCTACTAACTCAATGTGCTCAGATGAATCACTCAGGAGTTGTATGGCTCTACCAACTCACTAACTCAATGTGCTCAGATGAATCACTTATACAATCAGGAGTTGTATGGCTCTACTAACTCAATGTGCTCAGATGAATCACTTATACATTCAGGAGCTGTATGGCTCTACTAACTCAATGTGCTCAGATGAATCACTCAGGAGTTGTATGGCTCTACCAACTCACTTACTCAATGTGCTCAGATGAATCACTCAGGAGTTGTATGGCTCTACCAACTCACTAACTCAATGTGCTCAAATGAATCACTCAGGAGTTGTATGGCTCTACCAACTCACTAACTCAATGTGCTCAGATGAATCACTTATACATTCAGGAGCTGTATGGCTCTACTAACTCAATGTGCTCAGATGAATCACTTATACATTCAGGAGCTGTATGGCTCTACTAACTCAATGTGCTCAGATGAATCACTTATACAATCAGGAGTTGTATGGCTCTACTAACTCAATGTGCTCAGATGAATCACTTATACATTCAGGAGCTGTATGGCTCTACTAACTCAATGTGCTCAGATGAATCACTCATACATTCAGGAGTTGTATGGCTTTACTAACTCAATGTGCTCAGATGAATCACTTATACATTCAGGAGCTGTATGGCTCTACTAACTCAATGTGCTCAGATGAATCACTTATACATTCAGGAGCTGTATGGCTCTACTAACTCAATGTGCTCAGATGAATCACTTATACATTCAGGAGCTGTATGGCTCTACTAACTCAATGTGCTCAGATGAATCACTTATACAATCAGGAGTTGTATGGCTCTACTAACTCAATGTGCTCAGATGAATCACTTATACATTCAGGAGCTGTATGGCTCTACTAACTCAATGTGCTCAGATGAATCACTTATACATTCAGGAGCTGTATGGCTCTACTAACTCAATGTGCTCAGATGAATCACTTATACATTCAGGAGCTGTATGGCTCTACTAACTCAATGTGCTCAGATGAATCACTCAGGAGTTGTATGGCTCTACCAACTCACTAACTCAATGTGCTCAGATGAATCACTCAGGAGTTGTATGGCTCTACCAACTCACTAACTCAATGTGCTCAGATGAATCACCCATAAATTCAGGAGCTGTATGGCTCTACTAACTCAATGTGCTCAGATGAATCACTTATACAATCAGGAGCTGTATGGCTCTACTAACTCAATGTGCTCCGATGAATCACTCATACATTCAGGAGCTGTATGGCTCTACTAACTCAATGTGCTCAGATGAATCACTTATACATTCAGGAGCTGTATGGCTCTACTAACTCAATGTGCTCAGATGAATCACTTATACAATCAGGAGTTGTATGGCTCTACTAACTCAATGTGCTCAGATGAATCACTTATACATTCAGGAGCTGTATGGCTCTACTAACTAAATGTGCTCAGATGAATCACTCAGGAGTTGTATGGCTCTACCAACTCACTAACTCAATGTGCTCAGATGAATCACTTATACATTCAGGAGCTGTATGGCTCTACTAACTGAATGTGCTCAGATGAATCACTTATACATTCAGGAGCTGTATGGCTCTACTAACTCAATGTGCTCAGATGAATCACTTATACATTCAGGAGCTGTATGGCTCTACTAACTCAATGTGCTCAGATGAATCACTTATACATTCAGGAGCTGTATGGCTCTACTAACTCAATGTGCTCAGATGAATCACTCAGGAGTTGTATGGCTCTACCAACTCACTAACTCAATGTGCTCAGATGAATCACTTATACAATCAGGAGTTGTATGGATCTACTAACTCAATGTGCTTAGATGAATCACTTATACATTCAGGAGCTGTATGGCTCTACTAACTCAATGTGCTCAGATGAATCACTCAGGAGTTGTATGGCTCTACCAACTCACTTACTCAATGTGCTCAGATGAATCACTCAGGAGTTGTATGGCTCTACCAACTCACTAACTCAATGTGCTCAAATGAATCACTCAGGAGTTGTATGGCTCTACCAACTCACTAACTCAATGTGCTCAGATGAATCACTTATACATTCAGGAGCTGTATGGCTCTACTAACTCAATGTGCTCAGATGAATCACTTATACATTCAGGAGCTATATGGCTCTACTAACTCAATGTGCTCAGATGAATCACTTATACAATCAGGAGTTGTATGGCTCTACTAACTCAATGTGCTCAGATGAATCACTTATACATTCAGGAGCTGTATGGCTCTACTAACTCAATGTGCTCAGATGAATCACTCAGGAGTTGTATGGCTCTACCAACTCACTAACTCAATGTGCTCAGATGAATCACTCAGGAGTTGTATGGCTCTACCAACTCACTAACTCAATGTGCTCAGATGAATCACTCATACATTCAGGAGCTGTATGGCTCTACTAACTCAATGTGCTCAGATGAATCACTCAGGAGTTGTATGGCTCTACCAACTCACTAACTCAATGTGCTCAGATGAATCACTCAGGAGTTGTATGGCTCTACCAACTCACTAACTCAATGTGCTCAGATGAATCACTTATACATTCAGGAGCTGTATGGCTCTACTAACTCAATGTGCTCAGATGAATCACTCATACATTCAGGAGCTGTATGGCTCTACTAACTCAATGTGCTCAGATGAATCACTTATACATTCAGGAGCTGTATGGCTCTACTAACTCAATGTGCTCAGATGAATCACTTATACATTCAGGAGCTGTATGGCTCTACTAACTCAATGTGCTCAGATGAATCACTCAGGAGTTGTATGGCTCTACCAACTCACTAACTCAATGTGCTCAGATGAATCACTCAGGAGTTGTATGGCTCTACCAACTCACTAACTCAATGTGCTCAGATGAATCACTCATACATTCAGGAGCTGTATGGCTCTACTAACTCAATGTGCTCAGATGAATCACTTATACAATCAGGAGCTGTATGGCTCTACTAACTCAATGTGCTCAGATGAATCACTCATACATTCAGGAGCTGTATGGCTCTACTAACTCAATGTGCTCAGATGAATCACTTATACATTCAGGAGCTGTATGGCTCTACTAACTCAATGTGCTCAGATGAATCACTTATACATTCAGGAGCTGTATGGCTCTACTAACTCAATGTGCTCAGATGAATCACTCAGGAGTTGTATGGCTCTACCAACTCACTAACTCAATGTGCTCAGATGAATCACTCAGGAGTTGTATGGCTCTACCAACTCACTAACTCAATGTGCTCAGATGAATCACTCATACATTCAGGAGCTGTATGGCTCTACTAACTCAATGTGCTCAGATGAATCACTTATACAATCAGGAGCTGTATGGCTCTACTAACTCAATGTGCTCAGATGAATCACTCATACATTCAGGAGCTGTATGGCTCTACTAACTCAATGTGCTCAGATGAATCACTTATACATTCAGGAGCTGTATGGCTCTACTAACTCAATGTGCTCAGATGAATCACTTATACAATCAGGAGTTGTATGGCTCTACTAACTCAATGTGCTCAGATGAATCACTTATACAATCAGGAGCTGTATGGCTCTACTAACTCAATGTGCTCAGATGAATCACTCATACATTCAGGAGCTGTATGGCTCTACTAACTCAATGTGCTCAGATGAATCACTTATACATTCAGGAGCTGTATGGCTCTACTAACTCAATGTGCTCAGATGAATCACTTATACAATCAGGAGTTGTATGGCTCTACTAACTCAATGTGCTCAGATGAATCACTTATACATTCAGGAGCTGTATGGCTCTACTAACTAAATGTGCTCAGATGAATCACTCAGGAGTTGTATGGCTCTACCAACTCACTAACTCAATGTGCTCAGATGAATCACTTATACATTCAGGAGCTGTATGGCTCTACTAACTGAATGTGCTCAGATGAATCACTTATACGTTCAGGAGCTGTATGGCTCTACTAACTCAATGTGCTCAGATGAATCACTTATACATTCAGGAGCTGTATGGCTCTACTAACTCAATGTGCTCAGATGAATCACTCAGGAGTTGTATGGCTCTACCAACTCACTAACTCAATGTGCTCAGATGAATCACTCAGGAGTTGTATGGCTCTACCAACTCACTAACTCAATGTGCTCAGATGAATCACTCAGGAGTTGTATGGCTCTACCAACTCACTAACTCAATGTGCTCAGATGAATCACTTATACATTCAGGAGCTGTATGGCTCTACTAACTCAATGTGCTCAGATGAATCACTCATACATTCAGGAGCTGTATGGCTCTACTAACTCAATGTGCTCAGATGAATCACTTATACATTCAGGAGCTGTATGGCTCTACTAACTCAATGTGCTCAGATGAATCACTTATACATTCAGGAGCTGTATGGCTCTACTAACTCAATGTGCTCAGATGAATCACTCAGGAGTTGTATGGCTCTACCAACTCACTAACTCAATGTGCTCAGATGAATCACTCAGGAGTTGTATGGCTCTACCAACTCACTAACTCAATGTGCTCAGATGAATCACTTATACATTCAGGAGCTGTATGGCTCTACTAACTCAATGTGCTCAGATGAATCACTCATACATTCAGGAGCTGTATGGCTCTACTAACTCAATGTGCTCAGATGAATCACTTATACATTCAGGAGCTGTATGGCTCTACTAACTCAATGTGCTCAGATGAATCACTTATACATTCAGGAGCTGTATGGCTCTACTAACTCAATGTGCTCAGATGAATCACTCAGGAGTTGTATGGCTCTACCAACTCACTAACTCAATGTGCTCAGATGAATCACTTATACAATCAGGAGTTGTATGGCTCTACTAACTCAATGTGCTCAGATGAATCACTTATACATTCAGGAGCTGTATGGCTCTACTAACTCAATGTGCTCAGATGAATCACTCAGGAGTTGTATGGCTCTACCAACTCACTAACTCAATGTGCTCAAATGAATCACTCAGGAGTTGTATGGCTCTACCAACTCACTAACTCAATGTGCTCAGATGAATCACTTATACATTCAGGAGCTGTATGGCTCTACTAACTCAATGTGCTCAGATGAATCACTTATACATTCAGGAGCTGTATGGCTCTACTAACTCAATGTGCTCAGATGAATCACTTATACAATCAGGAGTTGTATGGCTCTACTAACTCAATGTGCTCAGATGAATCACTTATACATTCAGGAGCTGTATGGCTCTACTAACTCAATGTGCTCAGATGAATCACTCAGGAGTTGTATGGCTCTACCAACTCACTAACTCAATGTGCTCAGATGAATCACTTATACAATCAGGAGTTGTATGGCTCTACTAACTCAATGTGCTCAGATGAATCACTTATACATTCAGGAGCTGTATGGCTCTACTAACTCAATGTGCTCAGATGAATCACTCAGGAGTTGTATGGCTCTACCAACTCACTAACTCAATGTGCTCAAATGAATCACTCAGGAGTTGTATGGCTCTACCAACTCACTAACTCAATGTGCTCAGATGAATCACTTATACATTCAGGAGCTGTATGGCTCTACTAACTCAATGTGCTCAGATGAATCACTTATACATTCAGGAGCTGTATGGCTCTACTAACTCAATGTGCTCAGATGAATCACTTATACAATCAGGAGTTGTATGGCTCTACTAACTCAATGTGCTCAGATGAATCACTTATACATTCAGGAGCTGTATGGCTCTACTAACTCAATGTGCTCAGATGAATCACTCAGGAGTTGTATGGCTCTACCAACTCACTAACTCAATGTGCTCAGATGAATCACTTATACATTCAGGAGCTGTATGGCTCTACTAACTCAATGTGCTCAGATGAATCACTCATACATTCAGGAGTTGCATGGCTTTACTAACTCAATGTGCTCAGATGAATCACTTATACATTCAGGAGCTGTATGGCTCTACTAACTCAATGTGCTCAGATGAATCACTTATACATTCAGGAGCTGTATGGCTCTACTAACTCAATGTGCTCAGATGAATCACTTATACATTCAGGAGCTGTATGGCTCTACTAACTCAATGTGCTCAGATGAATCACTTATACAATCAGGAGTTGTATGGCTCTACTAACTCAATGTGCTCAGATGAATCACTTATACATTCAGGAGCTGTATGGCTCTACTAACTCAATGTGCTCAGATGAATCACTCAGGAGTTGTATGGCTCTACCAACTCACTAACTCAATGTGCTCAGATGAATCACTCAGGAGTTGTATGGCTCTACCAACTCACTAACTCAATGTGCTCAGATGAATCACTTATACATTCAGGAGCTGTATGGCTCTACTAACTCAATGTGCTCAGATGAATCACTTATACAATCAGGAGTTGTATGGCTTTACTAACTCAATGTGCTCAGATGAATCACTTATGCATTCAGGAGCTGTATGGCTCTACTAACTCAATGTGCTCAGATGAATCACTTATACATTCAGGAGCTGTATGGCTCTACTAACTCAATGTGCTCAGATGAATCACTTATACATTCAGGAGCTGTATGGCTCTACTAACTCAATGTGCTCAGATGAATCACTCAGGAGTTGTATGGCTCTACCAACTCACTAACTCAATGTGCTCAGATGAATCACTCAGGAGTTGTATGGCTCTACCAACTCACTAACTCAATGTGCTCAGATGAATCACTTATACATTCAGGAGCTGTATGGCTCTACTAACTGAATGTGCTCAGATGAATCACTTATACATTCAGGAGCTGTATGGCTCTACTAACTCAATGTGCTCAGATGAATCACTTATACATTCAGGAGCTGTATGGCTCTACTAACTCAATGTGCTCAGATGAATCACTCAGGAGTTGTATGGCTCTACCAACTCACTAACTCAATGTGCTCAGATGAATCACTCAGGAGTTGTATGGCTCTACCAACTCACTAACTCAATGTGCTCAGATGAATCACTTATACATTCAGGAGCTGTATGGCTCTACTAACTCAATGTGCTCAGATGAATCACTTATACATTCAGGAGCTGTATGGCTCTACTAACTCAATGTGCTCAGATGAATCACTTATACATTCAGGAGCTGTATGACTCTACTAACTCAATGTGCTCAGATGAATCACTCAGGAGTTGTATGGCTCTACCAACTCACTAACTCAATGTGCTCAGATGAATCACTCAGGAGTTGTATGGCTCTACCAACTCACTAACTCAATGTGCTCAGATGAATCACTTATACATTCAGGAGCTGTATGGCTCTACTAACTCAATGTGCTCAGATGAATCACTTATACATTCAGGAGCTGTATGGCCCTACTAACTCAATGTGCTCAGATGAATCACTTATACAATCAGGAGTTGTATGGCTTTACTAACTCAATGTGCTCAGATGAATCACTTATGCATTCAGGAGCTGTATGGCTCTACTAACTCAATGTGCTCAGATGAATCACTTATACATTCAGGAGCTGTATGGCTCTACTAACTCAATGTGCTCAGATGAATCACTTATACATTCAGGAGCTGTATGGCTCTACTAACTCAATGTGCTCAGATGAATCACTCAGGAGTTGTATGGCTCTACCAACTCACTAACTCAATGTGCTCAGATGAATCACTTATACAATCAGGAGTTGTATGGCTCTACTAACTCAATGTGCTCAGATGAATCACTTATACATTCAGGAGCTGTATGGCTCTACTAACTCAATGTGCTCAGATGAATCACTCAGGAGTTGTATGGCTCTACCAACTCACTAACTCAATGTGCTCAGATGAATCACTCAGGAGTTGTATGGCTCTACCAACTCACTAACTCAATGTGCTCAGATGAATCACTTATACATTCAGGAGCTGTATGGCTCTACTAACTCAATGTGCTCAGATGAATCACTTATACATTCAGGAGCTGTATGGCTCTACTAACTCAATGTGCTCAGATGAATCACTTATACATTCAGGAGCTGTATGGCTCTACTAACTCAATGTGCTCAGATGAATCACTCAGGAGTTGTATGGCTCTACCAACTCACTAACTCAATGTGCTCAGATGAATCACTCAGGAGTTGTATGGCTCTACCAACTCACTAACTCAATGTGCTCAAATGAATCACTCAGGAGTTGTATGGCTCTACCAACTCACTAACTCAATGTGCTCAGATGAATCACTTATACATTCAGGAGCTGTATGGCTCTACTAACTCAATGTGCTCAGATGAATCACTCAGGAGTTGTATGGCTCTACCAACTCACTAACTCAATGTGCTCAGATGAATCACTTATACATTCAGGAGCTGTATGGCTCTACTAACTCAATGTGCTCAGATGAATCACTCAGGAGTTGTATGGCTCTACCAACTCACTAACTCAATGTGCTCAGATGAATCACTCAGGAGTTGTATGGCTCTACCAACTCACTAACTCAATGTGCTCAGATGAATCACTTATACATTCAGGAGCTGTATGGCTCTACTAACTGAATGTGCTCAGATGAATCACTTATACATTCAGGAGCTGTATGGCTCTACTAACTCAATGTGCTCAGATGAATCACTTATACATTCAGGAGCTGTATGGCTCTACTAACTCAATGTGCTCAGATGAATCACTCAGGAGTTGTATGGCTCTACCAACTCACTAACTCAATGTGCTCAGATGAATCACTCAGGAGTTGTATGGCTCTACCAACTCACTAAC